>CAKNXH010063505.1:36018-71635 GCA_932178445.1 Andricus quercusramuli | reverse complement strand
GCACTATACTCCTACCGAAAAAAGGCGACTTGTCCAAACCAGAGAATTACAGGCCAATAACTTGTTTGAACACACTGTATAAGATTTTTACAGCTATCCTAAACAACAGGATTGTTCGACGAATTGGGCCTGTATGGCGAGAGATGTACGAACAACGTGGCTCGAAAAAAGGTGTAGCAGGCTGTCGAGAGAACCTGCTGATTGACAGGTGTGTCTGTAAAGACGCTACAGTCCATCAGCGCGTCCTGTCAATGGCCTGGATTGACTACCGGAAAGCTTTTGATTCAACCTGTCATAGACTTATCATCTGTCTGTTGGAAAGCTTGAAGGTACATCCACACATAGTGAGATGCATAGAGAGATTGATGCCTCTTTGGAAAACTAGATTTACCATCTCATCTAGGAATTATCGTCTGACGACGAACAACGTCACCTTCCAGAGGGGCGTCTTTCAAGGGGATAGTATGAGCCCTTTGCTTTTTTGCATCACACTTTTGCCTCTATCTCTTGCACTACGAAATTCTCCTGGATACCTCTGTGGCGACACTAATCAGCGTGAGCATAAGGTCACTCATGTATTCTATATGGATGACCTGAAGATCTATGCCGCTGGTAAAAGCAGACTTCAAACTGCTTTAAATATCGTCAAGAACTACACAGGAGAGATTGGGATGGACTTTGGTTTGGACAAGTGTGCCAAAATTCATTTGAAGAAAGGAAAGATTACTGGCGTTCCCAAGGACCCTGAGCTTGTGGATATAAGTGTTATTAGACATCTTAACACTGGAGAGACCTATACATACCTGGGCGTGCCTCAAAGCCGCATTCAGGACGTAACATCAGTGAAGGAGTCTCTCCGAAGCAGATACAAGCATCTTCTTCGACAGATTTGGTCTTCCAATCTGTCGGCGTTGAACAAGGTATCTGCGACTAACATGCTTGCCGTCCCGGTTCTACTCTACTCGTTTGGGGTGGTTCAATGGACGAAGAACGAGCTTAAGGCCCTTGATGTCACCACGCGTAAGATCATGCATATGCATAAAAGCTTGCATATCAATTCGTCAGTTCCGCGATTATACATTTCACGCCGTCAAGGCGGACGCGGACTTCTGAATCTCCAGTGTCTTCATAACCGAATTGTTTTGAGTACAGCTTACATCGTTGCGAATGGCAGAGATCCTCTCCTAAAGATGGTCAGAAACCACGAGATGATTGGCGAAGGGGCGTTCCTTTACAAAGCCGCGGAGCAAGCTGCCGAGACCCTTGGCCTGAATTTTAACATCAGAAGTGAGGAAAGTGCATTACTCCATCTAGATGCTTCACGTCTAAAAGCCGAAGTAAAGAAAGCAGAGGTTGGAAAATTTCACCAAGAGCTACTCGACAAGCAAATGCACGGAAACTTTCACAGAAATGTAGAAAAACAGTCCTTGTCGAAGGAGCAAACTTTTGCTTTCCTCAAATCATCAGGGCTCAATTCAGGTACAGAGGGCTTTATTTTCGCATGCCAGGACGGTGTAATCTCCACCTTAGCATACCGCGCCCGCATTTTATGTCAAGAAGTTCCCAGTGATAGGTGCAGAGCGTGTCATGCACACGCTGAGTACCTAGAACATATACTATCGGGGTGTCCGACCCACGCAGGAACAACGTATATCTATAGACATAATGCGGCCCTAAGAGTACTTTATTACCACCTTTGTCGCTCTTACGGTGTTGGTCGCGACCCTGCCCTGCCGAACGCTCCAAGGGATATAGAGTCAATTGTCCGAAACGAGAAGTGCCAGATTTTCTGGAACTACGATTTTCGGGCAGCAGTCTCCGTTGCGCACTCGAGGCCTGACATTGTTCTCCAAGACTTCGAGAAACGAACTATATTCGTGATCGAATTCTCGGCTCCATCCGAATACAACATCACTGCAAAGGAGAAAGAAAAAGAGGAGAGATATCAAGACCTTAAAAGAGAGCTGCTTCGACTGTACCCAAAATATTCGGTACGAGTGATTGTTCTTGTGATAGGTGCTCTCGGAGGTGTGAAATTATCGCTGGTTCGTAACCTTAAAGCCATACCCGCGTGCCAAAAATATGCCAAGGCTCTTGCGAGATGGATGCAGAAAGCTGTCATCCTTGGGTCGCTTCGTGTCCTCAAGACACACGAGGGTTTCGCCGGCCTGTCGTTGTGATTTCGTCGTGCCCTGTGACCACCCATCTCACGGATGTGAGACGTGGCCATAGGTGTATTTTACCGCGGTTCTACTGGGGGCCATTGACATTTTTTCAAGATGGCAGTTGCTTTTGTGGTGGCCTGCGGTGGTTGTTTAACTTTTTTTTTAATTACATATATATATATATATATATATTATAACCTGGTTTTTACTGATTGTCTAAAGTTTTTATGATTTCATTCAAAATTTGGACTCGAAATGAGTCCGAGAAATGCCTGAAGGGCGCCAGATAGTTTTTCTAGGATAAAACTAACAAATGATATGGGAATTTATTTTACACAATTTATTCCGAATGAGTCAAGTTTATGAGCCCGATAGCTCCAGTAGAGTGGCCGAGTAAGGGGGGAAGCAGTGGGAGGTGAAGTCAGAGAAAAATCAAAATGTTAATATTATTCACTGATATAATTAACTAAGAGAGTTCATGAATTGGATTACAATTGGATAAAGAAGAATAATTATAACGAGTGGGCCTTCGCCCCACTGAAAACGGAGCTATCGTTTGGAACTACGACCGTTCCTACCGAGTTAAGAGTACGCGCCATCTTTACTGCGCGATTTCTTTTTATCAGAGAGTGGACCGAGTGACCACTCGGACAATTACGACTTTAGTCTGTTATTGAACCCTAATATAATACTTCGGAATTACATTGAATTTCACTGACTGTACTAATAAGCAAAATGACTCAACTATTGACCTTGACCGAGGTCAGCAACTAACAAATTTCAACGGTGTCTCTCTACTGATTCGACACACGACGTTGAATTCTAAGACGAAGTTACATTTGAGAAAAAGAAATCCCTGGCGAAGTATCGGATCGGAATTCCTTCCGAAACAATCGGATTGAAAATTCAGTGTATATCAATCCGACTTCCGATTCATTCGTATTGAAACTTTGGTTCGGATTAATTCGGATTGGTTCTTTTTGGAGTTCGGATTGAACCGGATAGGTTCGGATACATATTCCGGAATGATTCGGATTGGTTCGAAAGGAATTCCTATCCGATACTTTCGCCAGGGATAGTATTGAGGAACCCACCTGGCAATAACCTGTTTCCTCTTGATCGTCCTCTCATTTTTTTAATGCTTTTATTCGCTTTTAAAATCCGGGTATCTTCCAATTCTCTCAATTTTGGATCTCGGTAGAAGCACACTACTCAAGCTTAGAATCACGAATTAATTTTAGAAAGGCGTCCTTATTCTCCCTCTCATAGGAGTCGGAGCGCCACACGAGTACGAGCGTAGAACTAGAGAGTGAGAGGACGAGCAAAGGACAAGGACAACTGCCTCGAACCTCCAGGTCTCCTGCTAGTCGATGGTCCAGGGGCAGCTGACTCGGTTCACCGCGCAGATTCTTTGCTCCAGCTGGATCCTAGTCTTTCCGAGCGCTCTTGTACATGTAGGAATCCCGCCCACTACGCATGCGCCAGGAAAACCTCCTCTTCTTAGTCCCTGGCGACAGCAGACCTCCATTGCAGGCACCTACGTATGAGTTGTCAGTTGTTGTTATTGTTGTGTGGGGTGGTTGAGCCACCCTTGCCACTCAAGTAGGAATATGAAATCAATAAAATAATTCGAACCAAAACTTAGAAGAAATAATTAAAGTTTTATAATTTGGAGCCCGTGGTCCAGCAAGTATATTAGATTCGGTCTGATAACCTAACCTCCCAATTTTTACGTGTAGTGAGTTTCTTGTTTTTAGATGATTTGTGATTCTAAACTCATCTCACTAGTAAAATTTAAAAACTAAATTGTATAATTTTTACTGTATTTGTGCGGGGTACGAATTAGCCCGTCACAATATATATGCATAATTAATCATTATTATAATTGCTTTTCACCAGAAATTTTTGTTTCTGTTAATTTCAGGTAGTAGATACTATGAAATACAAACATTTAGTAATGATATTAATTCAATATTTTAATCTAACAATTGCGACAGGCAACAACAGAAAATTGCGCTAGTAACGCGCCTGGTTTTTCTAGTCCTATAAGAAAAATCGATATATTATTTTTTACAGAAACAATGGCTGAGCCAGCAGAACTAGATGATTTCGACAATCTGCAAGATCCGAATCGATATGATTTGGGCCAAATAGTGAAGCATCGTGGCGTGCCTCAGATTGTCCATCAATTTCATGGGATGATGCTTCGAGGCGTTCGTGAACTGAGTCCAGCTCAGAACTTGATTTACCACAGGATTAGGGGCCGAAACCCCCAAGACTCAAGTACAAATTCTAACAATAAATCTTAGCACTGAAAGAACTTAAACAATTAATTTTCTAAATAACTCAATTATTATGAACAAATTGTATATATAATTACACAAAACTGACAAAGTATACACAGGAAACTTTTTTGTACTATAATTGCTGCAATTCGATATTTCATAGTTAAACTACCGACGCGACGGATAGTATCGGACTACTTAACCGCAAGACTTACCTGAAAATTAGCCTTGACCTTAAAGTGTGATATTCTAGTCCAAAATATAGAGATATGAAAAGATTTCTGAAAAACCGTTGAAAATTTAATTGAATTTAGTGTTAAATGAGCCCTGGTTGAATTAATTTGCCCTAATAAAGATTCCTCAATTATAACGTGTGAATACCAGAAATAAGATTCCGATTTTCAAGGAATTTTGTACATCATGTTCAACTCTTGGCTGAAGATAGGAAAATTAATTCATAAATTTAATATTTCACAAAAGCGATTTTAAGGATTTTCGCATGCTCGCACAAAAAATTATTATTTCGTAAACCCGTCAAGATTTTGTATTGCTTAATGACTCAAATAAAATGCGGAGTTCTATATATCACTTTTGTAACATGCCAAATTAAGGGATTCATTCTCCTAGAAAAAATCACAATCCAACCATCAATTACAGAATAATTACAGAAAAAATAAACAAATGTAATGAATGCAGTAACTTTAGTATAAAAAACATTATACAATTATGAAACAGCAATTATTGGGTGTGGGTGTGGCAAGCCCACACTTGTAGTTATTTACTACAAGAAACTATCCACCTAGAAACACTATCCGAATCGGGTAGTGTCACGCCTATCCCGGAAGGGAAATGGCTTAATGGTATACAAAAAAATGATTGATTTATGCTATTTTTCGTCACTCCATGAAACTTTCATAACAAATTGCCCATAGAAAAGTGAGCGTTCAAAGGGTGACGGACAACTTTGCACGTAGCAACTTTGCACGTAGCAACTTTGCACGTTCCCAACTGTGCATGTCGATGACCGAACGAACAACTGTACACGCTTAAGTCCACAGGAACCCATCTGTGCACGTGGAAATTTCAACGTTCACAGTTGTCATTTGGGCATTTGTGCACGTCAAAATTTTGACGTGCACAAATGGGCTCCTGTGGACTTGAACATGCAGATATGTCACTTTCCTAACTGTGCGCGTGCTCAGACGGAACTTGCCTAACTGTTTAAGAATGGGAAATGTATGGATCGTTGCGTGGCCTAAGGATTGCTTGTGGCCACGTCCAATGCTAAACTCAAATTATTAGTCAAGCACTAATAAGTTCGACGGATTCCAGAGTTTAACTTGCATGAAAACAACTAATGCCTTAACAATTCTCTCTTTTCATCAATTCGCACAAAATGGCATAGTTTCAGGCACTTCTTCAAACCTAAATTCATACTTGGTTCCTATTATCCTAAAATCCTAAAATCCCGTGAGCCGACGCGAAAATGCGAACGACTAGGCTCACTGTCGACGAATTCATAGAGTTCCAGGGATTTGTAAGAATTCGAGAAATTCATGTAACTCAAAAAAATTTATAGAATTCAAGGAATTCAGAAAATCTGAGGAATCCCGAGAATTTAAGGCATTCAGAGAATTCAAAGGATTCAGAGAATTCCAGGCATTGAGGAAATTGAAGGCATTCCGCGAATTTAAGGAAATCAGCAAATTCATTGAATTTAGAAAGTTTAAGGAATTCAGAAAGCTTAAGGAATTCAGAAAGTTTAAGGAATTCAGAGACTTTCTCGAATTCATAGAATTTAAGGGATTCAGGGAATTCAAGGTATTCAGCAAATTGCACGCATTCATCTTATTCAAGGAATTCTCGCAACTCGAGAAAATGAGGGAATTCAGAGAATTCAAATTTTTTTAACGAATTCCACCAATTTAACGAATTCAAGGAATGTAGAGTATTCAAAGAATTCAACGACTTGAATCAATTCGGAGAATTCGAAGAATTCAGAGAGTTTAAGGAATTCAGAGAATTTCATAAATTCAGAGAATTCAAGGCATTCAGCAAATTGAACGCATTCAGCGAATCCAAGAAATTGTACGAACTCAAGAATTACAAGGAATTCAGAGAATGTAAGTAATTCAGAGAGTTTAAGGAATTCATAGAATTTCTTGAATTCAAAGAATTTGAAGAATTCAGAGAATTCAAGGGATTTAGAGAATTCAAGAAATTTAGAGAATTTGAGAAATTTAGAGAATTTGAGGGATTCAGAGAAAGCAAGGCATTCAGATAATTCAAGGAATTTAAAGAACTAAAGGAATTCAGGAAATGTAGAGAATTCAACGAATTCAGGGAATTCACAGAATTCAAGGAAATCAGAATGGTTTTAATTCCTGGAATTCTCCGAATGCTTCGCATTTTCGGAATTCTTTGAATTCTCAGAATGCCTTTAATTCTTTGAATTCCTTGAATTTGCCGAATGCCTCGAATTCTCTGTATTCCTTTAATTCTATGAAATTTTTGAATTACATGGATTCCCCGTATTCTACGTAATCATGAAAATCTATTAATTCCTTGAGTTTTATGAATTCGTCAAAAGTGAGTGTGTGTGAAGTGACATTGAGTAGGGTCGGCCTAGCCTTTCACGTTTTCACGTCAGCTTCAGCCTCACAGGATTTTAAAAATTGTACACATCTCAAAATTCTTTCTTCTATTTGTCATTTAGAATTAGAAATTTCCTGGCTGTAGTCTAAGGAACTTTATTATATAACAATCGAAATTTGGGCTGCAAAATATTAGTATTCAACTAGGAAATATTGATTTCAACAAATGGTGATAGATTTATGTGAAATGATGAATAGAGAGAATCAGTAATGTTCTAGTTATTTTTATGCAAGTTAAGCTCTGGAATCCATCAAACTTTAAATATTTTTGACCTTTTTTTACCCATGCTTAAGCAAGGGAACTTTTTTTCACGCGGGACAGAATACTTCATTTTTTCACTAATGAGGTTTTTTTCGAGACCCTACAAAAATGGCTTATAGGAGTTGAATTCAAAAAGTATTTACCAGATAATTTTCAAGAAAATCATGCCAGATGCAGCAAAATAATTGAATACTAACGAATCTATCGGAAATTTACAAAAAGGCATTTTTTCCAGACGAAATACACGTGAAACTTTATGAGATTTGAACAACTCCTAAAAATCAATTGATTTGAAAATGAAAAAATTCGTGCTTACTTTTTATGTATTCGAACAAATCTAGGGGATGAGGCCCAGAAAAGTTGAAGAAAAAAATGTGTACCACCCAAATAAATAAACCTTGGGATTTCACTAACCAATAACGAAGAAAAATGTGTAACCCGTCATTATACTTCGTCCCATAAACAACAGTAAAACTTGCGAGAAATAAATACCTATCAAGTAGGCACGGCATTGAATTATTGTTGGGACGTGCTAAGGACATCAGATGTCTCCATACCCACTTGAAGGCTCAAAGAAGCGGGCGCAAAGTTCCATGTCGGCCCGCCGGCAATAGCGCGTTTTCGAGGAGGTCGAACAAAAAGAGAATTCCATATATATAATGATTTGGAAGGAATAATTACACAAAAATAATATATAAAATAATTTTAAACTAACTTTAAAAAAGTTAGCACGCTCCATTCCACCAAGTTTGTATAATTTTAACTGTCAGAAATTTATTATATTTAGATATAAAGGACCACCCTCGTATAAACCCTTACGTATGGACATAATCGTGCACAGTTGAGCAAGTGACGTCTGTGCAAGTGCACAGTTATGCAATTTTCATATGTGAACGTGAATAGTTGGGCAAGTGACATATGTGCACGTGCGACGTCAGGCAAGTGACATCTGTGCACGTCCAAGTCCACAGGAGCCCATCTGTGCACGTCGAAATTTCGGCGTGCACAGTTGTCACTTGGACAACTGGGCAAGGGCACGGATGGTACTTGGACAACTTTGCATGTCTGAATTTCAAAGTGCACAGTTGTGACTTGGACAACTGTGCACCTCGAAATTTCAACATGAACAGATATCCAAGTGACGACTGTGCATGTGTATAGATGGCACGTGGACAGTTGTTACGTCCAAAGTTGACCACATCTCGCGTTCAAATAGCCCTTCACCATTTTGTCCAGCTAGCGGCAGTTAGTTAGTTCCAAACGCCGCGGCACATTCAGTTAATTAGTCCCAAAAATGGCCACTGAATAGCACACAATCTATTGAATTAATTTACTGTGGACATATACAAGGTGTCCACGACAGGGCTTACAGAAAATTATACCACCCGCCTTACACGCCAATGCTATTCTTATGGCCGTGTACAGCGGGTTGCATACTTTTTGGTAAGCCCTGGCGTGGACTCCCTGTATATGTATATCTCAAACTTTACCTCGGAACGAACTACTTTCAAATTCCGCGCCATACAAAATAATAAATCACAGCTCGGTTGGGATTCGAACACCAGTTCTTTCGGATTTTCGGTCTGATGCTTTAACCAACTACTTCAATCAACTAACTTTAACCATAACATCAATTTATAAAGAATCACTCTTAGGTTGGAATGGTTAAAAATTAATCTTACAAGTAAACTGAATGACATCGACGTTCAACTTGTCGGAGTTATCAAGAAAATCTTCTCGTCTCTCCGTAGCTTAGTTGGTTCAAGGGCTAGTCTAGTTTCTCACTTTCAAAAAATCGATTTTTTTTGCCTAATTCGATAGTATACTATTCGGAGAAAAATTTCCCAGAGCTATGAGAGTATGAAAAATTAAATTTTATGACCAAAAATCAGTTGTCAAAAATTTAAATGCGTTTTTCTCAAAACTGCATTTTCAAAAACGGCTGCAACTCTAGCTCAAAAAAAAATTAAAGAATCGATTTGAAATTTTGCACGAATATTCGTAACATGTTTTTACATACCATGAACTAGGATCTTTTTGATATTTCAAAAAATATAAATTTGCCGAGCAAAAAACGAGCGTTTTTTTTGTGAGAATTTGAATTTTTTGTTCAAAACGTTAGTGCCGTTAGTGGCTTTCAGGTAGTTCACGCGACATGTCACTCATCTTAGGAATTTCATGGAATTTCCTCAATACATACAGGAGATTAGTATGTCCCATGTAGAAAACAAGTTGAATTTATACACTCTTAATTGCAGCATCTAAACGGTTCACGCAATAAATATAGCGGAAGGAAGTACTCAGTTACAGTTTGAAGTTCGAATTGCTTTAATATCTTCATTAGAACTGAAGATGTATAGTTGTACATTTTTCTAATTTTAAGCAACAATTTCTACCATTTCTCAAATTTGTCAACTGCAATTTGTTCAAAAATGTTTTCCTCATATTCGTGAAATTTTTAAAAATTTTCACATTGCTTCTTGTATTACAAATAATGCTCTAAACTTGGCTCTTCTCAAATGTGCCCGAAATTTCTTACGTTTTTCACATCTTTCAGTCTGCAAAGCACGAAAAACTGTTTGCATTAACGTCTTCAAGTTCATTTATGTGGAACACTTTCAGCTTTCAAATGAATATTTACTTACTACTCTAGCATTATTTTTGGCTGAATTGTTAAGCTTCAAAGGCAGATGACTATAATTTTTGCGCTGATAGCAGTGACTATAATCTTTTACAGAAGACTATCAAATACCGCCTATCCTCTATGAGCCTTTGGATAAACTTCTTCGTCCACGTGATCCACCTGGAAAAGGCTTCGAACAAGTTGCAGAATACTTTTCTCCTTGGATTATGATACATAATGGTAGTTGTCAAATAATAATTTTTCAAATTCTTCAACTTAAATAATGACTATATTCTTCTTACACAATCAGGTCTAGAAGTTAAACCCGAAGAGGGTTATGTATTGTCTCGTCGTATAAAAGTACATCTGCGGCATTCGGAAAACTATAAATTTGTGCATTTTGCAAAATATGAGAATGGTATTTGGGTCGTGATGGATCTGCTTTATCGCCGAGGAGGTAATGTAAAAACTTAAATAAAATCTAAAACAAAAATATGGTTAATTGAATATAAAATTTCTGATACAAAAAACCACGTGTTGATACTGAAATTTTTTTGAATCATTAAAATTTAATTTTTTGGGAACCATACCACATTTTTCGGGTTCAATAAAAAAATTCAAGATTTATGTATACTTTGCACCACTACTGTAGGATAATTTATTCATTAGTTTTTATTTAAGTACCTGTTAATGGTTGAAATAATAAACTTTTATATTTTCTCTTGCAGACATCTGTTAAATAGCTTGTGATGGATTTGGCTCCTCCTGGAGGTTTTTGCCACTAGTGAGTTTTTCCGGCCGGGTTGCACTGAAACACAATCGCGTGGAGGCTCAGGAAAATGCAGGAGCTTATCAAATAAAAGCCGTGTAATAAATTGTATTTCTTGTATTCATAAGTTGATTCATTTCGGAATCTTTCCCCTCGCCTGGCTCAAAGTTGATTCGACCGCCGACGTGAAAGTATTTCGTATTGGGTAATTTTAAATTAAAACGCACAATACAAGAATTGTCTTCTTTTAAAGAAAGTTTGGAAACGTTCAATTTTGGGCCTGTCTTATTTGAAATTATTCCGTTTAAAACATTCTTGAAAAATGTTATGAAAATTTCAAATTCCTCATTAAACCACTTCGTTTACCTAGAGGCCACAAATGTGAAATTTATCATTATTTATGAAATTGTTACATTTTTACGGCATTTCATGAAAAAATTTAATTGTGAAAAACGATTTCAAATTCCTTAATATTACAGGCTCCTCATCTCATTTTTGAGTCTTTAAATATAATGTATTCTCTGATCTTCTAGAGTTTAAATTTTATTTCATTTCGTTTGTGTTCTTGCAATTTTGAATTAAAAAAAATGTCGATTTCTCTTATAAATGATCGTGCCAAGAAACCAAAAAAACGGTATTGTGAAAACTTTTTGGCTTCATATTCGGAGAACGTATTCACGCGCGTATCACGCCCTACACTTCTTGCGCAATGGTCACGTAGCAACGCGTAATAATCTGTATTGATGCGTAATAATGTGTGATGATGCGAAGTAGCGCAAATATCAGAACGAAAAAAATTCTTTCAGTTTTTACAAAAATCATATGTAATTTCACAAGGAATCATTCATTGGGTATCAAATTATTGAAAAATCAAATCAAACTTCGAAAAAGCACCCTCTCAAGAGTTTTTAAAACTAAACATTCATGGAAGGGTTTCAGGCAAGCCTAATTTTCAATCAGAAGCTGTGCGGTGGAGCCTTTTCTTCTAGGTGGGGCAGGGGAATATACTCTTATAATATTGAATGGCAGAATTGGTACATACTATAATAACATTATCCTATGTAAGAATTTTACGTGAATCATAAATAATAAATGAACAATGAATGGTAAATAATAAATAATAAATAGAGGTGTAAAATTCATATTGCCAAAGATTTCACAAAAATTTCAATGATTTTCCAAAGATTTCACAAATTTCACGAACATTACAAAATATTTCGCGAAGATTTCAAAAGATTTCATAAAGATTTCACAAATATTTCAATGTTTTCACAAAGATTTTAATTATTTTCTAAAGGTTCCACAAATAATTCGGATAGATTAAAAAAATTCCACAAATGCTTCAATTACTTCACAAAGATTCCCGATAGATTTCAAAAATTGCACAAATATTTTAATAATTTATCAAGGATTTCACAAACACTTAAATGATTTCTTAATGGTTTCACGAATTTCTAATATATTTCGAAATATTTCGCAAAGATTTTCAAATATTTCACAAAGATTTGAACGATTTCCCGAAGATTTAAAAAATTTCACAAAGATTTCGCAAAAATTTCAATGATTTCCCGAAGATTTCAAATATTTCGGAAAGATTTTCCAGAGTGCATAAAGATTTCAATGATTTTCCAAACATTTCAATAATTTTACAAATATCATCAGATACTTCAAAAATATTTTAAATATTTTTCGAAGACTTTGAAACATTTCAGAACGATTTCAAATATTTCGCAGAGATTTTAGATAGATTTTGAGAATTGCATGAAGATTCAAATGATTTTCCAAAGATTTTAATGATTTCCTAAAAATATCAAAGATACAAATATTTCGCGAAGATCTAAGATATATTCCAAAGATCGTACGAAGATTCAAGTGATTTCCAAAAAATTTCATTATATTTTTTAAGATTTCGAATATATTAAAAATATTTCACATAGATTTCAATGATTTCCCAAAGGTTCCAATAAGTTCACAAATATTTCAGGTAGATTTGAAACAGTGCACAAAGATATTCACAATTTCCTAAGGTTTTCACAAAGATTTCTATAATTTGACAAATATTATCAAAATTTTCAAAAATAATTCAAAGATTTCACAAAAATTTCACAAATATTTCAATGACTTTATGAAGATTTCACAAAGTTTTCAAATATTTCTCAAGATTTTAGATAGATTCTGAAGATTGCACACAGATGTCAATGATTTACCAAAGATTTCAATAATTTCACAAATATTACCAAATATTCCAAAAATATTTCAAATATTTTCAAATATTTCAGGAAGATTACAATTATTTCTTGAATATTCCAAAGATTTTACAAATATTTCAGATAGATTACAGAGATTTTACAAATACTTCAATTGTTTCACAAATATTTCAGGTAGATTTAAAAAAAAATTCAAACGATCCGATGAATGTAATTATTCGATTTCAGGAAGGGGGGGGGGGGGGCAAAAAAATATTTTGCCCCTGCCTAGTTGATTTCTGCGGGGAATTTCCCCCTCTGCCCCCTAGGGCTTCGCCGCCTCTGTTTTCAATAGTCCTACTTTCAAATTGATCTGCATTTATACAATTTTGATCATTCTGCTATCATGATTCAAGTATTAGAAGATGTTCAGTTCGAATCCTGCAACTCCAAAGGATTTCAAGCTGTAATTAAATAATTTTATATATTCCGATTCAAAATTATCCAGTACTGTTAATTCAAAATTCGTGCACATTTGAGTGGCTTCAAATTTCCAATTCTTCAGTACACTGAATACTATAAATTTGGAATGTCTCAAATGCAATAGTCCATAATAGCTTTGATAATCAAGGCTTTAAATATTTCTGAAATTGCGATTACTCCTTTAAAGAAAATCCCAGCCTCAAAAAAACCTTTTTTGCAATTTTTGATTTATAGATTTTTTTTATTGGAAAAAAGCTAGAAGCTTGAAATAAAAACACGGATTAAACACCTATGAATCATGCGGAATTTCTAGTCACTAATATGAAAATTCGAAAAAAGTTACACGATTTAGAAGACTTGCATTACTCATTACAAGTTGGCATCGGTCGAGATGCGGTTCAAGGTACAAACGATGATGAGTTAACTTTCCACAATAAATTTATTAAAGAATTCTGGAATGACGATGTTAGATTCAAATTCGACAAAAACCTTCATATGGACTTGATAGAGAAGGAACACTAACCAGATCAGAATACGCAATTGAACTTATGAATAATGGGAAAGACTTCATGACTTCATGACCAACTGGATCAGAAATTCTAACGAGCTTATCAAGCCATTTCAGTAAGGAAGCTAAAGCAGCATATTTGACACGTAACAGGAAAATTTGCTAAGAGCTTATACAATTTTTGAAAGGAGCAATGCCCACCGTGATATACAATTTTTGAAGTTCTTCGACCAAGCAGGACCTTTATGTAAATCACGGAGAGCATTGCTTACTTCAAAAAACTCGGTTTATGATCAGATTAGTTATAATAGAAATCAAAATTATTTTCGAAATTATCCAAACAGTATAATTATCTTAGAAATTATCGAACGTGATATTGCGGAAATTTTCATGGCAACCAGAATCCTAACTTCACGGATAATCGCAGGCGAGAAAATTCCTGTTATAGACGACGATGTTGAGATAATTTTGGTCGAAAAAAATGGATTTCATCAAGGACAAATTTTCAAAAATAATAGCCGTAGATATAATTTATGGATTTGATGGAATTTATGGAATTCAAGGAATGTATGGAATACGAAGAATTCATAGAATTCAAGGAATTCGTAGAATTCGAAGGATTCATGCAATTCATACAATACGTGAAATAAGAATAAGAATTTCGCTCATCAAGGAGAAGAATGAAAAGAAATTTCTCTGATCATACGTTGATTGAATTAATTGAATTTTGGCCATACGAGTGAAATTCTTAATCTTATCAACAACGTTCGTAGAAAGTAAAAAAGTTATTTTGGAGCTTTCCGAATTCTTTTTGTTCATCAATATGAGAAATTCAAATAATTCATGAAATTCAAATAATTCAAGGAATTCTTGAAATCCAAGGAATGCATGAAATTCAAGGAATTCATGGAGTCCAAAGTCATGGAATTCAAGGAAATTATGGAATTCAAGGAATTCGTGGAATTCATGGAATTCCAAGAATTCATGAAATTCAAAAAACAGCGCGAAACAGCCAGCGTCCATAGTATCTAAAGCTTTCATACTTGGCTTTTGAAGTGTAACAAAAATAATAATTTAAAAATAATTGCCTAATATTCGTATTGTTTCAATTAATTTTTATTTGAATCTTCAATTTTTTTAGTTTCAACTTGATTTCTGTACCGTTTATGCTGCTTCTCCACCGACTCCTACTTTGATGCCCTTTTTTTTTTGTTTAGAAGCCAGTCCCTGGTAACCGTTGAAGGGCCCGCACATTGTAACCGACCGTGGGGCCCCCTTAACCGTAAAAGCGCCCCTGGTCACCCCTTATTGCTCCTTATTGGCATCCCTTGGCGCTTGGCACCCGGGGCGGACCGCCCCCACCACTTAAGCCGCCACTGCAACAAGCATTATATGCTTGTTGCATGTAAATAAAACAGAAGCCGTTTCAGGCAACGCTAACATCAAAACAGCTATTGACAGTAATGTATGTTATGTATCTAATGCAGAAATGAAACACCCGTGTCATTTATTTGAAAAAAACTTAGCTTTTCAGTTGATGAACTCCTTGCCCAGTGTGTGTGCGTACACGTTTCCCGACTCAATTATTGCTAAAAATCAAAAGCTTAATCGAAATAAATGCAGAGAAATCGAGTTTATGGTACTTGCACCGTATGCAAAGAAAAAGCTTTGTGAAGAATTAAAAAAGAATCAGTTTTCGCTAATCATTGACGAAACAACTTATGTTTCGACTACCAAAAGTTTAGTAATTAATGTTCGTTTTTGGGACTAACACGTGGAACAAAATGTCGCTTTTTCGATTTGGTTCAAGTAGTTGATTGTAAAGCGGAATCTCTTTATCCATGTGTTAAAAATGTACTTGATGAAAATGAAATATTGTATGAAAATCTACTTGGATTTGGAGCTGACATGATGGGAGAAAAGGGAGGTGTTGAAGCTAAACTAAGAACAATTGCACCAAATTTAATTGTCCTTGGGTGTGTGTGCCACTCTGCGCATTTATGTCCTTCAGCAGCTTGGTGTAAGTCACTTGGTGCTGTAGAACAGTTTACCCAGAATATATATTCTTACTTAAAAAATAGCCGAAAAAGGCAAGATCAGCTCAAAGAATGTCAAATTTCCCCTGAAGAAAAGCCAAATAAAATGTTATACCCTAGTCAAACAAGATTGTAGTCAATTCATGTAAGTATTTGCTTCAAATTTTGAAAGTATGTTTTATGTCTGTTTTTTTATTGAATTTCAAATATTTTATATTCATATTCTTTCAGCTTGTTGTGAATCGAATTTTGATGCATTGGAGTTCCTTGACCTTATATCTTCAAAACGCAGTTTTCGAAGATAATCTACCGATGGCAAAGAGTATCTTGAACGAGACAGACAGACAGAGAGAGAGAGAGAGAGAGAGGTGGGTCAGAGAAAATCAATAGTTTTTGTCTGACCCATCTCGACTCTTCCAAGACCCTCCAGTTACTGTCGACCATCCGCCCAACCCAGAGGAGGTCGAAGCATTTCGGAGAGAAGTCTACAAGGTTCAGCATCCACTTCAAGAAGACTCAAAGAACGTAAATAGCTTCAAGGAGCTGTGCAATGCCCTCATAACAGATGAGGGGGAATGCCCACCTATCACTACCGAGGAGATGAAAAACGTATTAAGAGGCATGAAGAACTATTTCGCTCGCGGTCCAGATGGTATCAAGACCTTCTGGTGGAAGAAGTTTCCTTCAGCTCACCAGCTTCTGGCTCGAATTTTCAGCTTATATCTAAAGTCGGAATAGCCTATTCCGGAGTGGTTGGTGGAAGGGCGCACAGTGCTCCTGCCTAAGACGGGCAACTTAGCTGACCCTAAGTACTACAGGCCAATAACTTGTCTGAACACACTGTATAAGATCTTCACAGCCATCCTAAATGATAGGATTCTTCGGACAATTGAACCTGTGTGGCGAGAGATGTATGAACAACGTGGCTCGAAGAAAGGCGTAGCAGGATGTCGGGAGAACCTGCTCATCGATAGGTGTGTTTGTAGAGTCGCAGCATCCTATCAGCAATTCCTATCGATCGCCTGGATTGATTACCGGAAAGCTTTCGATTCAACCTCCCACAGACTCATCATCTGTCTGTTGGAAAGCTTGAAGGTTCATCCACACATCGTGAGGTGCATAGAAGGATTAATTTCGCTTTGGAAAACCAGATTTACTATCTCATCTGGAAAAAATCGTGTGATAACTAACAGTGTTAGTGATACCTTTGCAGAAACAATTGAACATTTTTCATGCACACGCTTCTTCATCGACTTCGATGACCTTTTTTTTTCTTAGAAGCCAGTCCCTAGTCACCTCTAAAGGGGCCCCCTACCTTCTCCGAACACAAACTTTTTAAACGTAGTTACGCCACTGATTGCCACTATCTCTCGCACTTCGCCATTCCGAAGGGTACCTCTGAGGCAAACTTGGAGATCGAAAGCATAAAGTCACTCATGTATTTTTCATGGATGATCTCAAGATCTATGCTAGAAATCAAAAGAAATTACATCTAGCTCCAGATTAATTTAAAGAAAGGAAAACTTAACGGCATCCCCGAAAACCCTGAGCTCGTCGACAAAAGCACTATACGACACCTTAACGCTGGAGATACCTATACATACCTGGGCGTGCCACAGAGCCGCATTCAGGACGTGAGATCTATAAAGGATACTCTCCTAAGCAGATACGAACGTCTCAACCGGCAGATTTGGTCTTTCGAACTGTCGGCGAGGAACAAAGTATCTGCAACGAACATGATTGCCGTCCCGGTAGTACTCTATTCATTTGGTGTAGTTCCATGCACGAAGGACGAGTTCACATCCCTTGACATCGGGACGCGAAAGGTTGAGTACATGAACAAAAGCGTGCACCTAAAGTCTTCTGTTCCGCGACTTTACATCTCACACCGCCTAGGTGGTCGCGGAATATTGAATCTTGAATGTCTTCACAACATGATTATTCTGGGTACAGCACATATAGTTGCAAATGGACAAGACCCTCTTCTGAAAATGGGCAGGAAACATGAAGTAGCGGGCACTGAGGCGTTTCTGTACAAAGCAGCGGAAGAGGCTGCTGAAACACTCGGCCTTGACTTGAATATCAGGGGTGAGCAAAATGCATCCAATCTTATCCATCTCGAGTACTCACTCCTGAAGGCCTGGTTGAAGAAAGCACATGAGAAAAACTTCCACGAATAGATCCCCGATAATAGGAAGCACGGCATCTTTCATAGAAATGTGGAGGATCAGTGCATGTGGTATGAGATAACCAGGGTTGCCACAGATCTTGAAATCCTTGAAATCCTTGAAAAGTCAGGGAACGAAAAAATGACCAGGGAAATCAGTGAAAGGTCAGTGAATTTTGAAAATGGGTTAGTGAATTTTTTGATGATTCACTCATTTAGGAACGCGAGGGGTAGATATGAGGATGCCATGAAAAAATCGCGTTCTGACAGAGAAGCAGAAAATGCCAAAACCACATCTAAGAGATCCCTTCTAAATGAAATAGGAGAACTGAAAGCTAAGAGAGCTAAACTTCTATCGCAGAAAGTCATGACTGAGTTAATTTTATTGTTCATTGTGATTGATAGGCT
Source organism: Andricus quercusramuli (assembly GCA_932178445.1). Taxonomy (NCBI): domain Eukaryota; kingdom Metazoa; phylum Arthropoda; class Insecta; order Hymenoptera; family Cynipidae; genus Andricus; species Andricus quercusramuli. Next base: position 53,089 of record CAKNXH010063505.1, on the reverse strand, counting down.
TGAATGTACAACTCTTGTAGCTGCAGAACGTGTCATGCACACCCCGAGCATCTGGGACGCATACTATCTAGTTGTCCAACTCATGCGGGAACGACCCACATCCAAAGGCACAATGCGGCACTAAGAGTGCCATTACCATCTCTGTTACTCTTAAGGGAGTTGCGTTGGTTATACCCGGAATATTCTGTTAAGCTAATCGTCTTAATCATTGGGGCTCTTGGAGGAGGCAAGGCTTCACTTGTTAATAGCCTGAAAAGCATCCCTGTGTGTCAACGAAATGCTGAGACACTTGCGGAGAAAATGCAGATGGCGTTTGTCCTTGGCTCGCTCCGTGTCCTCAGGGTGCACGAGACTTTTTCCGGGTCATCGTATCGCATCGTATCGCATTTTCAATATACTCAGTATTTTAAGCCCTTAGATTGTAGGTATTTCGGACCAAAAGTGCACGTTTCAATTAAAAAACCTGAAGCACATATTGATGAAAGGGCGTTGAATGACTTTCGCCTAAAAGCACTCGATTTCTTTATAGAACTGTGCAAGCAAATTAAAAGCAAGTTTAATATTGAAAACCCGCATTTTAAGGATGCTGCTAACTTCACGATTGAAAACGCTTTAAGTGGGCATGTTACATCTATTGTGGATTATCCTGAATTGTTTCCGTTTATTGATGCTGACCCTGAGTTAGTGAAAATTAGTTGGCAACATCCGAGCAAATCTTTTGGCCTTCAAGAGCATAAGTCAGATGACTTAATTGATTTTGGGTACGTAGTCGAGAAAACACAAAATGGTGCTGGACAATTTTTAGTTAGAAATTTAATGCAAGTAGTCAAGTGCATTATGATCCTGCCACACTCATCCGCTATAAGTGAGCACACCTTCTCTCAGTTAGCGTTAATCAAAACAAAAATATGGAGGAATTTGCAGATTTTCACTTACGCAGCCATTTTGACTATTAATGATGCGCTTCGGCGCAACGTCCTCAATTACGAAACTCTTCCTAGTAAAGAAATTTGAAGTTATTCAAACAACAAGATCGATGAAAAAATTTTGAAATCATTGAAAAATGCTCAGAAAGAAGAAGAGAATTTAGCGAAATGAATTTGTAAGTACTTATAATCTGATATAATTGATTTTTGAAAATTTTTGATCAGCAATAAGTTATTTTTTTTTTCATTTAACAGGTTCTGTTTGAAAGCTCTGACTTCAAGAAAGAAATCTGCTTAAATAATTTATATCGATGTTTTCTTTATTGGATGCCTATTGAATATTCTTGAACTGAAAAATTCTCAAGTTATTTGGTGGCATACATTTCTAATTGTTTTCTTTCATGGGATGCTTATTGAATATCAATTGATTGAAATGCAAAAATTCTGAAAAGGAAGAGAACTTAGATTGTAAGTATGTAAAATCAATCATAAAAAATTTACAGAATTAAAGTGCTCGTAATAACCATTGGTTATCTTACAGGTTTCGTTTGAGTGTCATCTTACTTGTCAAGCCAGGAGAATATCAAACATCAATCAGAATGGACAAGTGATTAAAGCAAATATTCGCCTCTTAAAGGCTTATAATTTGATGCCGACTGAAAATTAATTAGCGAAGCTTATTTAATCGCACCATGAAGCCGAATTGATTTTTCATCTTTCGTGATTTTCGAATTTGAAGAATTATAGCATTCTATCAAGATTTACTGTTGCCTTCCGTAATTAAATTTCTTAACTCTGAAAGCTAAACTTACTGAATATATCTCAAATCTTGAGAAGAAATGTGATCTCACTTGTTATTCCCGAGCTTTGAAATATTTTTAAGTCTTTGCGAGGAATGAACAGCGGAAAAACTACAGTGATTTCGATTTCAGTTTAACAACTTTATGCAAAAAAATGACTAGGTTCGCATTCGATAATTATTAAAATTTTTAAAAAGCTTTTCACCCAGCCTTAGAGTGCAAATCGGCCTGTTGAAAGAATGTGCCCTCAATTTCCCGCCGAGAAACATGTCAGTACGCACTCAGTACACATTACCAAAGAAGAAATCGACGAAGCTCCAGTAGGCGCCCTCCGCCCAATCAAACGGTATTTTCGTGGAGTGCGAGTAACCCATACGCAAAACGCAATTATCCGCATAATTGATTCAATGAAAGAAAGCTCAACAGGTCATGAATGGTTAATAATAAATTATCATGGCGGTATTTAAAATGAAGCAGACTTTTGCGATCGATTTGATTACTATAGAAGAAGCAGTTTTCCAATATTGTTAAAATTATTGAAATTTTCTATTATGTATGGTAAGAATAAATTCTTTAGGTGACAATTTTGATCTAATTGAAACCTTCCTTCTTTTGAATACAAAAAAATTGAATCCAGCAGAATCCCTTTAAGCAGATTTGAAATTTTTTGTTTCTGCAAAAAATGGTGTACAGAAGAAAAGTGAAAAAAGTGATTTTAAACTAAATTTTCTTTTTCGAAAAAATAACCCGTATAAACTCAGGATCAATTAATTAATTAATCAATTTACAAGGAATGAAAAAAGTCATTCAATCAATAACACAAAAATTTCACCTTCACTGTCCAGCACACTATCAGACATAATGACGTTTTTTTCCTTTCCACTCATTGTGCTAGTCATTCTATTTTTCAAACTGTATGATTGCAGGCGCAAAGGATCTACTGTTATTTACGTTATCATTGGCGCGAAGAAATATGTTTTTGGCCACTATTGTAAACTTTTGTAACAAAATGCAGCAAATATCATCAAGAAATACTTGTTTCCTCTGCAGTAACAAGCTTGAAAATTAAATCGATTAGAATGCACAGCCTAAAAGTTAGCCCAAAATTAGACTATTTCTTTCTTCACCTAGAAGAGGGCTGGCGTTATTATTCGTAGAAGAAAGTAAATGTTCTTTGAGTTCTGAACTCGAAGCTTCAAAAATTTCAGAAAATTTAATTTGAATCGTATGAATTAGAAAAATGTAATTTCTAAGAATGTCAAATGTCATTTAAAGTGGCCAAGTTAGGTTTCGAAATAAAAATATATACAGGTTTTGTTGAAAATTAAAGAATTTTAAATTCCAAACCCTCAAAACCGAATTATTCTAAAGAAGTTCCAAAACGGAATTATTCCAAACAGGAGAAATCCAGAATTGAAAGATTCTAAACCTTCTTTAAAAAAAGGCAATTTGAAGTTCAATGTTTTCATAAAAAATTTAGAATTGTACATTTGATACTTTTTAACTATATAGAATTGAATTGAATTTTTCATAAACTAAAAATGTTACAAATCTGTAACGTAATGAAGTCTGGCTTATGAGACGGAACTAGACTTCAACGTCTTGAGGACAAACCCAAAACGAAATACTTATACGTCGGGGGTCCAATCAACTTTAAGCCCGGTAAACGTTTAATATTACACGCGGGGAAGGATTCTGAAATGAGTCAACTCAGACATACAAGACATACAATTTATTATACGGCATTCATTTGACAAGCTCCCGCATTTGCCTGCACCTCCATACGATTGTGTTTCAATGCAACCCGGCCGGAAAAACCCACTTGTGGCGAAAACCCCCAGGAGGAGCCAAATCCTTTACAAACTATTTTATAGGTGTCTGCGAGAAAAAATATTAAAGTTTATTAGTTTAACTGAGTGAATTATTTTGCACCACTAGATCTAAAAAAATTTAATCCGAATGATTTAGAAATACTTAGATATTAAAACGTGGTTTTCCTTATACCTATTACTCGTTTAAGGATGGAGCGAGAACATCTGTTTAAAAACAGTTAGAAAGCTTCTCACATTTAGCGCCAATGGAGCCCCAACAGAAGTGTTTTTGACCTTTTGGAGAGAATATAATGCGTGAGAAGTTTAAAAAAAAGCAAGAATTTTTCCAATTTTGTACCAATAAAACTTACAAAATCTTCACGGGTTCTTAAGATACGGCTAAAAGTGTGAATTTCAGTTTTTTCCCCTTAAGTATCCTAAGTCATAGCACGAGTGGAAGTTGGGAAACAGAATTTGAGATACTCTCGGCGAACACTCTCTGCAGAAGCTCAAAAACATCTATTAGGGCTCAATTGACGCAGAATTTGATAAGCTTCTTAACAGGTTTTTAAAAAAGTTTCTCGCTCCCTTTTTGAATGTGTGATCACGTTTCAAAGTCAGAAGAGCATTTTAATAGTACTTTCGCTGATCATACCAAGAATTTTCGACGGTAGTGTATCTATAATATCTTTCTTTCATATTGTATTTTAGTTTTGACATTACCTTCTGCCTAAGGACACAGATGCATCACGATCCATCTGTCAAAAAATTTTGCATAATGCTTATATTCCTGCGGTCTTCCTCGGCTAATCAATCCTGAGGGAGTGTCCAATATATCTAACCGCTCAGGATGAATTTCTTCACCTGATTGTTGAAGACAAATATGGTAATTATTTAAGTTAAAAAGTTTGAAAAATCATGAGTTTAGAACACTTTGGCACCTTATCACGTTTAAAATATTTATTGGTGGCACAAGTGCGTAAAACACGATACGTAGAAAAAACCCAGTCGTTCTAGACAGAATTCTCTAATATTTTCTCAAATTATATTTTAGTTTTGAAATTACCGTAGTTGTGGCTTTCTGTTGAAATTAGCTTCCCGTGTGCATTTACTTCTCCAACTTGTTGCAATTCATACCTTCCTTCTATTTCTTTTTCACGCATCAGTCTGTCCCCAGGATCATAGAGGACAGGCGGTATATAATAGGCCTCTGTAAAAAAATATAGTTACTATTTATGTTGACGATGCAAGATTCCTCAACTAAGAGCTACTAAATTGTGCTAAGTTGTAAGTCTACTAAGAATTGACCCAGAAATGAAATTTTGATTTCCTTTCTGAATCCCAAAAATTATTCCATAGTTCAAAAAAATTATGTACAGTAAGAGACTAGATTTTCGAATCGAAATCCGTAATTTTAAATGTTCGCATAACCAAATTAAAACTTCAAACATTTGAATTGAAGAGTTTATGAATTAAAGATATGCCAATCACAAGTTGAACAATTATAAATCTGAATTGTAAATTTCAAAATTGCTTAGTTTTAATGAATATTAAGGAATGTTCAATTTTGGATCTGTCCTATTCGAAATTATTTCAATTGGAACGTATTTGGAATAATTCAATTTTGAGAGCATAGCATTTCACATTCTTTAATTGTACAAAAATTTCGTCGATTCTTTTCAAAAAAATTGATCCATTCATTTCAAATGACATTCAACATTACAAGAAATTTTTATTTTTTTGTAAATTCCCGCAATTCCAGTTTAAAGTTTTGAAATTAAAGAAGCTTCGATTTTGAAGATTGAGAACTTTTAAAATTTGCAACTGAGCCTTTTTTACTACTTAAAAACCACTTAGGGGAAACCTCCCTACAGTGGATGATGCAACCTACAGTGGATAATCATTAATAAAGACCACAAATAAAAGAAAAATAATTTAATTTAATTTTAATTTATTAAAAAATCTAGTGTCTTAACTATTCATGAAGTTAAATCAATTATTTTACATAGATTAATATTGTTAATTAACGATTATCCACTGTAGGTTGCATTATCCACTGTAGGGAGGTTTCCCCTATGGTAAATTTATTATTATTTCTGTAATTTTTTAATTTGTACCTCAAACACTGAAAAAACATTTAATTATGCAATTATGCAAAAAAAAATTAACTTCTCAATATTTGAGGCTCCTAAGTTCATAGTGTACAAGTTCCAGCGTTTAAAATAAAACGTTATTCAATATACATATATTGTTTCGAGCTTGTAATTGATCAATTCAAAAAAATTTTTAATGAAAATTGTCGGTTCAGGATGTTTATTTCTGACATTTGAAAGGTAGTTTGGCATAACGGCCTGAACTACATTATTTACGATTTTAGAGAAGAAAATAAAAGCGTTTTTAGGAATTGAATTTTCAATTCAAGAAAGAAGGTAAGTGCTTTCGAGATCAGTTCCGAATTGTCCCCCGAAAGGTCTTATTGGAAAATATTATTATATTCCGAAAGAATTTATTAAGAATTTTTTTTTCGTTAGAGGTTATTTTTATTAAAAAATCATTTCGTCAAGGTCATTACACGATTTTATTTTTATTGTTCGAGCCACGAATCCCATTTTCGAAAGTTTGTGCGTCAGGCACTCATGGATTGCTACCTTTCATTTTCAAAGCCTGAAAGCTTTAAAATAAGAACTTAAATTCTAAAGCCATAAATACAATTAAAAATTGTTTTCTTCCCGGGCCTTAGGCCTTTGAGAGCGGGGGGGAAGACTACAGTGCGTGGGGGTGAGAGCGTTGCTGTATACGTGGTGCAACGTGGTGCGTCTCCGCTGAATGCCAACGTCAGTCGGTGCCTGGCGGAACCTTTCGCGGACGGCGAGTTAGGCGGGCCGTTGAGCCGGGCGAGCGGGACGAGTGCGTGCGCGGGCGGCGAGCCAGGTGTCAAGCTCGTTCATACCCTGGGGAACGTTTCTTTGGCTCGTGGGCGGCGGGAGATAGACACGTGTTATCTCCCCCTTCATGAACTTCCGCGGCGTCGTCATAATGAAAAGTGGTTTATTTAATACAGAATATAATTAATTAATCCCTGAAATCGTGGAAGGACCGTAAGTCCCGACGAGCGGCGTCGGCGACCCGGGGGCGGCTCCGAGGTGGAGTCTGCAGCAGGGAGGGCGAGAATAATTCGGGCGTCCTGTCTGCGAATAAATCGAGGACGTCGTGATCAGGAGTTTCTGCCTCTCCTCCTTCGGTTGCCGGAACGGGCGTAACGCGTTCCTGAGGGGTACCCGGTGGTGATGGGGTACGCTCAGGGCGTGCTGGCGAGCAAGGCGGCTCTTCCGCTGGACGGGGAGAACCCGGGGTGGCGGGTTTCCGAAAGTGGATGAAGCTCGCCGGCGGAGGCAGCGGTTCTGTTGGTGGATCCTCCAGTGCCTCAGGCGGTTCGCAATAATGCGCGGTTGATCCTCGGCCGACGACTTCCCAGGGTGGGAAGGTGTATCGCGGCTGCGTGATGAAACTAGGCACCCGAAGTGACAAGGGTACCGTCCGCGGTGCACGCGGACGACGCTGTCGAGGGTCCTTGACGTCTGGGTGGCCGCGCCGGATGGCAACTAACCCCCACTCACCCTCCTGGTTGAGCGCGGGGGACGCCGGATCGTAGGCCTGAAGGGCGGCACGGACTGCTGGACGGGCGGCTTCCGGTTCGGCCGCACGTGGCAAGATGAGCGAAGGTATGTAGGCCGGTTCCACGTAGGCGGCCTGTCGAGCGGCAGCGGCTTCTCTGGCCAACTCCCGTAACTCGACTCGCTGGGCGGCAACTCGTCGCTCTCTACCTTCCTGTGCGCGCTGCCGATGCTCCTCTCTCCTTGAAACCCGTCGCTGTTCTCGGGGGTGCTCCTGGGGTCGCCGAACTTGCTCCGGCAAGCGGCTGTTCCGCGCGGCTCGCTGTCGCCGACGACGGAGGGTGTGGGCGTTGGGGCCTGTACCTTGAGAACGACCTGTCATTGAGGGTGGTCGCCCTTAGGTATTTGCCACTAAACCCACGAAGTGTCAGAGAAAAAGTACCGGGGTGAGCGTGTAGCTCACCGACTTTTCAAATGCTTGAAAAGTGACACAGGCCGAAAGAACGGATCAACGGCAAGTGTCACTTAATTCATCGAATGAATCAAGCATTCAAAAAAAATATAACCGGTACTTACTTGTGATGGCTGGCTGAGATCCTTGGACGCTGGCTGCTGATTCTCCTTCCTCTTCCGATGCTGGATGGAACCTCTCGCGGAATGTCACGATCTCCTCGGGAAGCGAGGAGGTAAAACAAAAAAAAGACTTAAAACCTGGACGAAGGTGATGGCGCGGCGAAATAATTCGAACTCAATGTTATTTTGCGATTTTATTTATTGCAAGAGGAGGGCAGAGCGGACGCAACTGACCTCCTTAAAATTCCAAGCTGGACTGACTACACAGAGTCGCTCCCGACTCTCGTTTGCCTCTGCTCGGAGTCTCCGTGGCGGAGGGGGACGGCGTCCAGCCCGCCGATTGGCTACGAGTCCGCAACGAAGTCGCAACCAAGCGGTGGGGATTGTCAGCCAGGCCCCGGCCGCCTCGGCCTCCGCGCGGCGGCACTACACTAACTTAAATTAATTCAATTCTCTAAGATTTTTATTTAGAAATTAAAAATATTAATAATTATTAAAAATAAATGAAATTAATACCATATGCCTATGCCTATCCTAACTTCAATTTCCCGAAGGAATTTTGAAGTTAGGGCGAATAGAACGGTAGTTCGGTCTCTTGCTTAATTACTTTATTTATTAATTAAAAAAAAATAGTTCTGATTTATTTATTAATTTATTCTTCTGAGATCCCGAATCACCGTTATATCCCTGACGCTGTAAATAATGTTTTTAAACCAAAAAAAGATATTATCCTAGCCTTAGTCGAATATTTTAATATTAATTATAAATGCCTTATATTTGATTGATGTACGTGTAGACATGAGTACATGTGTACACGTACATCAATCGGACGTTTTTCCTAAATATGTTACTTGGCCTGAGGGGAGTTTGTTTATCGATTTTAATTTCCTGATTGTCAGTTGGGGCCTCGAAATTTATTTACAAGAATTGTTGTTCCCCCTTAACTAGTCGGTGATTTTACAATTTATCATAATGAACAGTTTTCGAATCTTAAAACAACTCGAAAACTGTTCGTTTTAAAACTCGGTTGAGCTCCCCGGTTGTACGGCCAATGCGTCTGAGAGGGAAAGATAGAGAGAGCGAGAGAGAGAGAGAAATAGCTTCAAGAAAGAGTGGAGCAAGCGCGCGTGGGTTTGAAAGGCAGACGCTGGCGTACGTGACAAGGCCGACCGTAAAGTTTTGTAAACATAGCCTGGGCACGTGTTGGCAGGCCGTTGCCACTCAACCGGGGAAATTTGCCGGCTATTACCGGCCCGTTAAGGACGATACAAAAGGCTCGAACAAAGCGAATATTGAATGAGGGTAGGCAAACTCGTCGTTTCGAATCTCGGGAATCAGCAACTTGTCACGTAGGTCCTTCACTAAAGTTTTCCTATAGAAAACTTGAGCGAAAGATCACGTAGACCAAGTGCTTCGATTTCCGAGGTTCTCAATTGGTATATATGACATATAACAAAATAGTGCTCCTCTATGTAATGGTATTAATAGTATCTGAAAATCTTTTTTAAATCATATGATTTGTATTGAAATCTCTAAAAAAATTTAACTTCAAGAAAAAAAAGCATTCATTGCATTTACAAATAATGATGCCAGGCAATTTGTAAGAAAAGTGTTGCAAAGTGAAGAAAAATAGCGTATAACAATAATTGCTTTTTTATAAAAAAATAAATTTTTTTGAACTCAAATTACTGCATTCTTTGCATACGTTCATTTTATCTGTAATTAGTCTGTAATTGAATTTCGGATTGCCAATAGTTGAAAATGATGTACAAAACTCCTTAAAAATCGGAATTCCATTTTTGCTTTTCTCACGTCATAATTTAATATCCACAACCTCTCATTTAACGCAGAATTTCGTCCGATACTATCCGTCGGTATAGTTCAACTGTTAAATATCGAATCACAGCAATTATGGTCAAAAAATGTATTTCATGTGTATACTAATCTCAAGTTTGTGTCATTATGTAAAACATTTGTTTACAAAACCTATGTTATTTAGAAAATCCATTATTTCAGTTCTTTTAGTGCTTAGATTTATTGTTAGAAATTGGACCTTCAGAGGTGGGCTCTGCATTCCTAATCTTCAAGTAAACCATTATCTCAACTCTTTTTATTGGTCGAAAGCCTCCATCTTCCTTGATCAAAATTTTGCCGTGGGCATTTCTTAACAATTGACCCTCACGCATACTGAAGAAATTAGGTCCCATTAGTGGTGGTTCAACCGTAGAATCTGTAAGAAATAATATTTTTTTTCATTATAGGTCTAGAAACAAGCAGGCGGGCCACGAGCGCAATTTTAGAATTGATATATAATACTTCTGCACGATACATATACATTCAAATCGTCACATTTTTCAAACATTAGTATATCACGACCCAAGGCCAGAAAGTTGGATTTCCGGGTGTGTGTGATATGAAGGCCGAGGCCTCATATCACGCACGCCAGGGGATCCAATATTTCTGGCCGTGTGTCGTATATACTATTTTTCTTCATCCTCAGCCGAAAGTACGTTTAATACTTCATGTAAATTAATAAAATGCGTTGTTGGCTGCAAGCTTGGATGTTTTTTCTTTTGTGGCCTGCTTTAGTACGCGCTCCCGGCCACCTCGCGTAGCGCCGCTGCTGCTCTCGTTCAACTGAGCGAATTCATGGGATTCGGTCGCCCGCCCGACTTTTGCAAAGCCGAGGCGAAGCCGAGGTTTTGCTTATCGGGGCGGGTATCAAAAACACATCTTTTTTAAAAATATGTTTTCGTAATTTTTTATTGTTTTGTGCCGTATTTTGATGCACACAAATCGAAATAACGTTCAACGATCAGTTTTGAGGTTGAACACATCGACGCTCTCTTTTTTCCATCCACCTGTCAAAATAAATATTTTTCAGAGGCAAGTACACAATAACACAATACTGAGCGTTGCTACGTCAGGTTGCTATGTCAGCGAGCCACAAAAATCTCGCAACCAATCAGAGATCAAGTCAACTCTAAAAGGCCGCAAAAGCCACTGTTCCCGGACAGAGATGCGGCCAGAAAGACGTACTTTCGGCTAGGGGGCGAAGAAAATACATTTTCTGACAAAAAACACTCTAAAGTTGTTCAAAATTGAGGATGGTCACCCACCATGACCCCAACAACTTTCTCACAGGTAATTTTCCCCTTATCCGGACGAGATAACAGCCTGAGGAGATCAAGAGTGATTTGACTTTCAGGTAACCTTTACAGGTCATTTTGATCTAGAGGTCACAAACCAAATGCTATACTATCTGTTTCAAAAATCCTGGCCCCTCTACAAATCATTGAATAACTCAATAAAGAAAATCGCATAAAAAAAAGAAAAACTTCTTATCAATCCCAATTCTATTACGAATAAGTAAAATATCACTTGACCGTGATACTTTCGATGCGAAGTTGAGGTGAAGGTTAAAAAACGTGGTCAAAAGAACGTTTTGTAATTTGTTCAACTTTCGACCGTTGTATTTCGTCGACAACTGTATGAATTTTTTTGAAAAAAATCGAGTGGTTACCTTGAAGTTTTATTCATGAGTACATTTTCGAAAAATTCTAAAATATTTATAACTTTGGTATCGGCAGTAAATAAAAGTGAAGGATGCTAACTCATCTTCTAATTAAGCTGGAAGGCTCTACTGAGGCTATAAAAAGTCTTTAACAATTATTGTCATTTAAATATTCCAATAAATTTTATTTTATATTTCCTTGAAACATGAAATTTCATTTCTGAACATTTACATGATTAATGTAATTTAAAGTAAACAATAATTAATTCGCTCTAATTACTACTCGAATTATTATAATTTTTCTTACCTTGATAAGGGTGCTGTATGAGCACCGAAACATTGGTAAATATTATAAATGCTTCCATATTGTGATTTGGTATTAATGAAAATAAAAAGATGAAAGAAATAAAAAAGAGAAGGAAGGGGATTTGATTGGTTGCCTTCTAATTTTTCTTTCCTCTTTTTTATTTTTGTCCGAGGAAACAAAAATTTTTTTTTTTTGGTTTTCAGGAATTGTAATAGGAGCACTTTGTGTTGGTTTCTCAAATTTGATCGTTGGATTCTTGTTTTATTTTCAGGAAGTCTATACATTAACTTGACTATTGGACGTTAAATAGGATTTTGAATTTGATTTTAATCTAATTTAAAATTCTTCAATTTCAACATATTTCAAACAATATCTTTCTTTTTCGTGAATATATTTTTTTGAAGGGGGGCTGATATCAAAATAAGTTCAATTCCAAATTTTTATTTTCCTCTTTGCGATAAACTTCTTCTTGTAATTAAAAACATAACTTTTACCAGTAATGTACACACCTAGTTCTTCCACGTACTCCCAATTATTCCATTCTTTGTTTTTGTCTCTTGTGTGAGATAGCTTTTTTGTTTAAATCAATTTTTTCAAACACATTTGGAGAAAAGCAAAAATAATTCACTGAAATAAATAAAATTCCATTTAAAAAATGGTCCTTGTTGAGGTTTTCTACTTATTTGTTAATAAATAAAAAGTCAAAGCAAAACTAAAGATTTAAGGAAAAAAGCAACTTTCTAGCATTACTCTGAAAGAATATGGTTATAAACAATAATCAATTGTTTAAATGAGCATGTTTGTTATATTGCATTAATTATCACCTCACAAAGTGAAAAGTGAAAAAATCTGAAAGATTTCAGAAAAAACCCAAAACTTTTTAACACTTTTCTGAGAGATGATAGTTATAAACAATAATAATTCGTTTAGATAGTTATTTATGCTCAATAGAATTAATTATTAACTCCACCTATGAAAAAAGTAAACAAATAGTTGTAAATTTCAGAAAAAACTGCAACTTTCTAGCATTATTCAAATTTAATATTACTAATAATAATAATTTGTTTAAACAAATGTGTTTGTGAACACAACAAAAATATTACCTCTTTCTGATTGAAAATTCGACAAAAAATGAAAATTTTTTTAAATAACCGCGACTTTCTTTCTTCATTCTAAGAGAAAATTGCTGCAAACAATAATAAAATCTTTAAGCAATTTATTTAAACATTTAATTATCAGCATATAGTTGTATTTTATGTATCAGAAACAATTGGCATTTAAAAAAACTGCAGACTTGTGGTGGTGATATTTGGAAACTAATATTGTATTCGTATTCTATGGCTAATTGTGAAGAGAACTGTCGAGTTTCAACTTGATTCAGCCAATACTGAGGTTTCTGAATAAAATTTACAAAAAAATCTTCTTTTCTTATGGAAAATACGCGTCAAACTTCACGGGGCTTACGCCACCTCTGAATATCATTTGTTTTGTTTTTTTAAGAAAAAAAAAGGGATTTATTTTTGTGTGTATTCTAAGAAATTTGCGGGCGTTATGCACAAAAATTCGAAAAAAAATATTTTGGCTCACCCTACTGGACAATCTTTGCTGTATGTATGACATCCATTCACTGTTGCTGTACCGTTAATTTTATTTTATTCTTTATTAATTCACAATACTATTTGGGTATCTCATCAATAATTGACATCAATCCTCCAAGCTTCTAATTACAGTCGTTCATACTATGAATGTTCTTTTTAATAAATCTAGAAACTTTTCAATCATTTACCATCTAGTTATAAACATTCTAGTCCGGTCGTTCATTGATATATGGTGTTTGTGGACGACCCGACCACCCGGGCTGAAAATATTCAAATGGCTATTAATTTAATTATATTCGTGATCGTTGGTAACCGAATCCATCCACTGGCAATTGATCAACAATACTGATTCTTCCGATCAGGGGTAGTGTTATTGATTGATATCGATTGCTGAGATACCGATCCGTAATGAAACTTTTCCAATTTTATCAAAGAGATGGCTGAACTGAAGTAAAGGAATTTACTTAAGTAAAGTTTTAATGTTAATTAACAATTTGAATTGTTAATTAACATTTCGCAGTCACGCTGGGCTTCGAAAGTATCAGAATTGTAGGAAGGCTAAGAAGTGGCATGAGTCATTCGGCAAGGAAGGAGACTGACACGCGCCACCGTCTCAATGAGTGGAGTTCCACCGACGAGACAAGCGGCGTTGCGAGGCTTATAGGCAGTGGCGTGGCTTGTACGAAGCTTCTCAGGAAGCGTGAAAGTAGTGCTGCCAACTTGATTATTGTTGCCGATAAGAGAGAATTCTAGTTTGCCTTGATCGCGGCAAATTTTTAAGTTGTCAGCATTACTTTCAGGATTCCTGAGAAGTTTCGTATAAGTCACGCCACTGCCGATAAGCCGCGCCAAAGCCACGCAACGCCGCTTAAGTCTCATCGCATCGGTGGAACTACACTCAATGAGTAGTTCCACCGACCACGCTTCGGCGGCGTGGCGTCGCTTATACGTGAGTGGCGTGGCGTATCCAGTGGCTTACAGTTGGAGGGGATACATAGGAACCACGCTGCGTTGGAACTCGCACTTTGGGACATGCGCAGAGACACGCAGCCGCTCGCAGTTGCTTAAGTAGGAGACACAATGGAGTGTGCGTTAAAATACGTGTGAACATAGAATTGAAAATGATTTTCAAATTAAGCCTCCGTGTAGGATAAAACTACACGTAAAATATTTTGCATGAAAGTGAGGAGACTCTTGGCCGTTCAAGTTTAGGCGACGTTCAGGTGTCCCCTACTCTCAGAAAAAAAAAAAAATTTTACGTATGGTTATGCTATTCTGAGGCTCAATTGCTCATCCTCACAAGACCCACCGCACCACAAGAACATATGTGACGTGCGCCGAAGAAAGGGGGCTTACTCTGGAAAGCGAGATTTTTCAGGACGAGCGGTCGAAGTCGACCCGATAGACGCGACTTTTAGGAGAGAGGGAAGACTGAGGAAATCTTCCGTCTCCACTTGCCGCTACATTCTCTCGCATATAGCGGCGCTGCTCACGGACGGGGTATAGATGAGACGCGGAGATGTAGTGGTGAGTGGTGGGAGGTGTTTCACGGGATCTCGAGCGAAAGCACGATTTCTCGGGTACCTATCAACTCAGTTATTAGCAATAATAACGCTCGGAATTTTTTTTTCGATGGTTTCATTAAAAATAGCAACTCAAAAACTATCGAAAGGTGTAAAAACCTCGATTTCGGTTGTTTTAGAGCAAGCCCCCATTCTTCAGTGCACGTCACATATGTTGGAAAAAATTCCTAGTTTTTTTGTACACAGAAAGATTGAATTCAAATCTTAAAATAAAAGTATTTTTTCAGAAAATGCAGTTCATGCTGTGATAAGGATTTGTGAAAAAATTAATTATTACAGCTTGTACCGAGTTTTCTTCCAATATATGTTACAACAATGATGACATTTGTGAGGAAAAATTTTAGTGGAACTTAGTTTATTGGTACACGTTAAGATTGAATTGAAACCCTTTAAACATATTTTGGGAAAAATTTTGGAAAATGTGCGCAATGATAATAACATATGTTTCGCCTGTTTCAAAGTGAAATTCCAATTTTTGAATACATTCGATATCTGGATGTAAGATATTTCCCTGTATGAATAATTTGGTAGTATATAATATTCTACTTACGAACAGACCGAAGCGATATCATAAGTAGTAAAATCGGAGTTAAAATTAACGTCTTCATATTTTAAAAGTGCCAGTACTGCGCTTTAAAAATAACTTCCAGAGCCGCAACCAACAAGATTTTGCATTCGTGTCGTACCTGCTTATATACCAGTCATTATCACGTTATTGACAAAAATAGAAAACCTTTATTTACTGTGATCGGAAATGTCAAGAGTAGACTAGATACGAGTCATGAAAATCGTAAATGAGAGACATTGTGAAAGAATTGAAATATTTTCATAACACCTACGCATTACATTTTTTTGTAAATTTTTTGGGGTAAACATTTTTTTCAAAATATAAAACCTTCCCGGAGGGTTCGTAGCTTACTGGTATGTTCATTACAAACTTATAAAGAAATATTGATAGAAATACAGTATAGGCACCCAACGATTTTTTTAAAATTGAATTTCTTATAAATTTCTCACAAATCTTGCAAATTCATGAAACGAAACTCGCCATTGAATTAAATAATATTAATATATTGCAATAAGCGATGCAAAAATAGAGAAGCTAAACACGAATGATTGTTTTTTTTTACACTAATATAGGTTTTCAAATCATTTCACAGGATTTCAAAAATTTCAAGAAATTGAAACACATTCTGTGGTGTTTCCAAATATTAAAACGGATTTCATAGATATTCACAAAGCTTTAGGCATTTTATAGAATCTCCAATTATTTCAAGGTTTATACAGGATTTTTAAGTTTTCAAAAAATATCAAGCTGTTTTAAGTCTCATGGCCAGGAACAAAATGATAATCACCTGTCTTTAAACCTTTTCATTAAGTCACATTCCAAGGTGAAAAAACCTCTCCCCTAGAGTGTACTACATACTATATTTTAGAAAATATTTCGATATATTTGATTATTTATTTTGCCAGAACATAATTACTATTCATATAGACAAAATTCGGCTTACTTGCCAACATTTTGTTATGAATTTTACCAAAAATTTCATGCGATTTCAGCACTACAAATTTAACTATTTCAAGTTTGATTCAACATTCACCTTCTTCAGTTAAAAATACATCTATCTGAAAATTTCTGTACATTGCTGAAACTCTGTCTTTTGTGATAGAATATTAATTTGAATTTTTGACTGAAAATTCAACTATAAGGTTGAAAATTCCATTGAAAATTAAAATATTTAGTTGAAAATGCATGTTTTCCTTTAAAAATTATTCTCTTTTTGGTAGAAAATTCATTTGTTTAGTTGGAAATGTAACTATTTTGTTATAACATTATTTCATTTGCTTAAAAACTTATTTCTCTACCTGAGAATTGAACCATTTTGTTCTTTGTTTAAAATTGATCTTTTTCAGTCGAAAATTTATGTATTTTGCTGAGGATCATTTTTTCAGTAGAACATTATTCTTTCGGTTGAAATTTCATTTCTTTCGTTGAAAATTAGGTTCTTTATTAAAAATTAATTTTTGTTGAGAATTTATTTTATCCAGTTGAAAACGTATTTTTTCCAAATTTATTTTTTTGATTGTAGATGCATCATTTCAGAAAAAGGTTCATTTATTTAGTTAAAAGTTTAACACGTTTTATTGAAAATTCTTTTTTTTTTTTTTTTTTTTTTTTGTTGAACATCTATTTTTCTACGTCGTCAGTTTCAACTTCTTTCACTTTCATCAATGAAGTTGAATGAAGACGAAATAAAGTTGAAGTCTCAATGTCAGCTAATGTATTTTCGCCTTCATTTCGACTGCAAAAGTTGTAGTTATTACCGTTTTTACAAGTTTTGCAG
>CAKNXH010063505.1:0-35618 GCA_932178445.1 Andricus quercusramuli | reverse complement strand
CGTAAGTTTTATTCGAAATTTTTTTTTCGATTCGCGCAACCGATGGTTGTTTAACGGGGGTGTAATGTGATTGCGAGTTGCGCATTCAAAATCCTGTACCTGGCGCCATTCAAAAATGATTTGAAAATTCTGGAGAAATTAATTTAAAGTCTTTTCGTTTTTGTTTTAATAAAATGGAGAAATAGGAATCTTTGTTTTACTTTCGTTTGGAAGCTCATACCTTGAATATTAATCGATAATGTCATGTTTTGCAGATTCATCGCCGTCTGGCGCGAATGTAACAAATTTTTTCGAATGAAACTTACGTATTTTCTAATGGAGAATCTGAATCTGCAATAAATAAAAAGTAGGTTTCCCCAGGGGGTGAGGTGTGGGATATAGTTTTGCGGAGTTGCTTTTCCCCCTCAAAAATGAAAAATTCTTATCAAGGACATTTGTTTCGTTGGATGCGTATTTCTTAAGGTATATCGATGTTTCAAGATGAATAAAAACACCCTGTAAATATATATAAGTATACCATGATATTGCCTATTAAATTCTAAGCCTTGAATTGTCACCTAGAACTGATGTGTTGAGTCAACACTTGTATGCAAGTACTGAAATCATAAGAATATTTATAATTTTCTTACCAGTGAAGTATTGTATTTGAAATGTTTTCTTCAGTCGAAAAAGCTGAAAACAGAAAGACTAAAATCAGAAAATTGCAAAAAGGTGCAAAAATGAGTTGCGAAATGAATTACACATATTTTATAAAGATTGAGTGATTATTTATTAAGTAGAAATTCCACATTGCGGTGATAAAAATATTATTTGAAAAAATACAAATTTCATCTGTTAAGAACTGGTTGAATTAAGTTCAATATTTCAAGTTTTACATCTTTTTAGTTAAGTCCATTACGAAATATCTCAATTTCAATATATATCATCAAACAAACCAGCAATACATTTTCGGTGAATGTTGCCTTATTGTTCGCCAATGTCTTCCAAAATTCAATATTTTCGAATATCCCTCGATCTTTTTTTTAAGTCGCATTCATTTTCTGGATGCTTGGTATCTTCAAACCTTCAATTACTTTGTCTTGTTTAGTAATTTGTTGTTTTTCGGTCAACGCATCTTGAGAAAAAGTCTTATCAAACTCATGGAATACTATTGCTAAATCAGTAAGGGGCAAATGGTCCCACTCATCTCTGTTAGCTGCAAAGTAATGGCAATTTTACAAATTTACAGATCTTTTTTGGGTAAACTACTTTTGTCTATTGATTGCTTTCCGTACCTTGCGTCGTTTTTCCCAAAATTTGATTTTTGTATTCTTGTTTTTCATTGAATGATTATTAGTTAAGTACAAATTCCACATTGTGGTAATCAAAAATATTATTTAAAAAAATGTAACTTTCATTTATTGACAACGGGTTGCTTCTCCGATTCCTGGCTGCTTGCGCTTCTTCGATGTTGATTTTTTCTTATCTTTTGGCATTGATGGTTTTGGGCGACTTTTATTTGAACACATATTATTAAGATGTCTAACAAATTCCTCTCGAGTGACTTTCTGGCCGGATATTTTCTCAGTCCAAGCTGCAAACACAGAAATTAGTTAAAAATTTTTAAATATATTTTTTGAACTTCTTCAGTCAATGATCATTTACAATGAAGTCCATTGAAGAGACAAATATTAATCATAGGCTTTGAATTTGCCCTGTAATGTGTTGCGCTGTAATATTTTAGAGTGTTTCCGTACACTTCATTCAAAGCAACCATCACCAGTTTTTTCCAACTGTATTTCCCTTCCTCCATTCGGGAACTCTTTCTATAAAACTTACTTCTTCCTTTCTCATGAAAAATTTACAACAGGGTGAAATCTCAACCTGAAATTTTTTTTTAATCAAAATGGAATTTAAATAATTAAAAAACTATCCACAGGGTTTTGGGTCAACTTAGGTACATGATACGTATACATTGTCATTCTAACCTTGTCTTCGCCAGGTGTTAAATGATTGCGAATGATCTACAAAATGTGAAAAACAAGGTAAAAAACACATTCTGAAAATTCAAAAATCATGAGTGTTTATACATCTTACCACATCATCTTTTTGAGATCATTTTTTTTCCAAATTCTGAGTGTAAAGATCTCTCAACATCCTTGCCCAATGTTCGGCCAAAAGAACGTCTCGCTCTGTGACTATTCCAATAACGGACAATAAAAAATGCATTGTTCGTATGCAGATGAGTTACAGAAATATATTCATATCAACGAACAACGTTCCAGGAATATTCTTTGAAATATGTTCATGTCCCACCCTTGTCCTATGCCATAAGGCCTGATGGTGAGAAAATAGCCTGAGAATATTCCAGGATATTTTCAAATGTTCATTTACAATATTCTTGTGATATTTCTTCACTATTGGCCTTCTGGGACAGAAGTTGGGCATACGAATATTCTTGGAACGTTTTTTGTAATATTTCTGGCATATTCCTGAAGAATTGCATGCGCTAGGACTTGTCAACATTTACTTTCAAATGGCACCAGTCCCTCATAAATTTTCGAAGAGCTGGGAATATTCTGCTCATTCTGCGTGGAAGGAGAATTAGAGACTTCATCTACGTGGAATGCCAAATTTTCTTCAGCGTTAGCATTGTCCATGAGCCAATATTGCAAAGAATTTTCGTCAGTATTATCTTCACGACAAAAATCCGAACCATTTTCTCTTGAAGCCGTTTGTACAGACATATCCAAAGGAAAATTGTTTATTGGCATATAACCAACACAGCATTGCTGCATTTCCGATTCATTATTTTCTATATTGCAGTATGATGATTCAGGAAATTCATTGCACTGCCCGAATTTGCCAATTCCTGACAGCTCTACTGACTGTGGAAGATTAAAATTTAATGGCATAGGCATGTCCTCAAAGTGATCCACAGTTAATTGAGATATTTTTGATTGAGGGCTCCTTAGTTCGTTGAATGGAAGGCGAAATGTCTCGGAAGAATGTGTTACAGGCATGTTCGAAGCACATTCTGGCGCAGATTCGTTGAACAACGCACCTCCAGCGTTTCTGGAAGACATTGCTGCAGCAATCCGAATTTGCTGAAAAATTAAATCCAAAAATAGTTCAACAAAACGTTTTGTTTGATCAGCAACATTTTTTGTACATTCAACCAAATCGTTATTTCGTTTATTTTCAAAAATCTCTTTTGGTGGTGGAACAGAATTCTTTGGTATTATGAGTAATAGAACAATTCAAACATGACTTATGTTAATGCTTGTTACAGTAATTTTATAGGCTTAATCGATTTCATGCAGCTATCAATCACTATCATTCGAAAAATGGACTTACAGGATCTTGCAAATCACTTTCCTCTTGGTTATAATCATTCGGTTTCCCGACATTACCATTGCGCGGATTTACTGCCAACAATTGTTGGCCTGTGGCAATTCTTGCATCTTTTGTTAAGAGCTGCAGATCAATCGGTTTTCTTT
Source organism: Andricus quercusramuli (assembly GCA_932178445.1). Classification (NCBI taxonomy): domain Eukaryota; kingdom Metazoa; phylum Arthropoda; class Insecta; order Hymenoptera; family Cynipidae; genus Andricus; species Andricus quercusramuli. The sequence goes on along the minus strand of CAKNXH010063505.1, from coordinate 32,139 downwards.
CCTGGAACAACGAACTATTTTTGCATAATTGTTCTTTTTTTATCGTCACTATTTTTTTATAAAATTTGTACAATTATAACTTGTTCATTGTTCACAGAGAGTAATTTTTCGACTAATGATAAGTAATTCAATTAATTTATCAGTATTTTCTCTGACAATTGAAAAAATAATTCTGTAGCTCACGAAGAAGAAAATTAAATTTGCTATTTTTGCACAAGGAGAAATAATTTTGAAAATTTACTTCAATATTTCAAGTTTTATATGTTTTTAGTTAAGTCTATTACGAAATATCTTAATTTTGATATAAATCATCAAACTAACCAGAAAGACATTTTTGGTGATTTTTGCCTTATTGTTCGCCAATTTTTTCGAAAAATAGATATTTTCGAATATCCCTCGATCTTTTTTTATAGTCGCATTCATTTTCTGGATGTTTGATATCTTCAAACCTTCAATTACTTTGTCTTGTTCAGTAATTTGTTATTTTTCGGTCAACGCTTCTTGAGAAAAAATCTTATGAGACGCATCGAGTAGTATTCCTGAGTCAGTAAGGGGCAAATATTCCAACTCATCTCTGTTAGCTGTAAAATAATGGCAATTTTACAAATTTACAGATCTTTTTTGTGTAAACAACTTTTGTCTATTAATTGTTTTCCGTACCTTGCGTCGTTTTCCCCAAAATTGAATTTTTCAATTGTTATTTTGCACGATTAAAACAAAAACTATGCATCCTTTCAAAAAATGAATGATTACAAAGTAGCTCTTTTTTGGGTTAACAAATTTTGTCTACTTATTTTTTCGTAACTTGTTTCAGTTGTCCAGAATTGTAATTTTTTTATTTTAGATGGTTTTTACGAATACAATAAAAACTACGCGTCCTATACAATTTTTGTTGATTCATCTTTGTACCTTCCAAAGTTTTACCGTAAAATGGAATTTTTTATTTTGCGTTATTTTTTTTGTGCGATGAAAATTTGTATTATCGATTTCTAAAGAAAATTCAAAAATCTCTTGTGGCAATCTTTTAGGGCATTCAAAAAGCAACGTTTTTCTTCCCCTAACATTTTTTCGTATCGTGCGTTGTTTGGCTTAAAATGTTCATCGAATTTTTTATTTTGAAAAGAGCGGCCTCAAAAATTTGTTAAATGCTCAAACTTTCTAAATTTTCATCCGCAATGGCTGACAAAAAAAGGGGGGGGGGTCTTTTGCAAAAATATAATGCCTTCTCTGATGAGAATGTAAAATCTATCATAATATTGGAAAATTGTTGACCGTTTTTTTTTCAAGAATGGACAAATCTATAACTTCAAATTCATTATATTCTTTAATTCTGACACTTTCAAATCATGTACCTGTATTCATATTATCCTACAAGTTTAAAGAATTATTGAAAATTCACAAATTACCTGCATACTTATGAAAGTTCCATTGCAAATTAGTTTCCAATTATAACATGGAACTGGAAACTACATCTGAATCTACGATATTTTCCAATTCTTGAACTTGTCCCAGTGCACAGTGAAAAAAAAGTTCAAAATCATACGGAAATCAATATCATTTTGATATGGTACAAAAATGATCCTTGCGAGCTTGCAGTGAGCTCACATAGGAAAAAAAGTCGTGAAATATTCGTCAAAGTCCAAATTTTCCATTTTTGTGTGCTGATGAGAGTTTTGCAATTTTATTTGATACATTTTTTAAAAGAATTGTTACATACTGCTAATAGCAATTATTTTTGCTTGATGCTTTGTTTTTTCGTTGGTTAGGTTGTTCTTCCACGTAAGGGTTGTCGTTAAACCTGGGTGTCTGCTTTCTTTTGGAAGAGCCGTCGGAGCGATTACATCTTTGTGTCTCGAATCCGTCCACCAGATAAGGGCCCAAGATTTTTTCCTCCCTGTTCGTGCTGGTTTTTCCATTATCACTTATATGATTATTTAACATAAAAAACGACGAGCAACGTACACGTATTTCACGATATTGTCACGCGATCCAGGCTCGATGTTTTTTCTCATGAACCTTCTCGGTGATTGGCTGCATAATCTAGCCTTGAAAAAGAAGCAGTGATTGGCTCATTACAAAGGCAAAAAAAAAGCGCGCATCGGAACCTTCATTCTCTTTTCATGTATGAGTCAAACGATTCACACTTTTCAAGTCACATTATTGTTAGATATTATCAACGTTGCTTATCGATTTTTCGGTGATATTTTTACAAACATTTTTGTTATGACACTTGCGATCACGATGACATTTTAACAGATAGTGCCTGCACTATTCGTATTTCGCCACTCAGTTTTTCAAATGGCGACTGCGCATGCGCATAGAGTAATGAACATAAAATGGACTATAGAAGACGAAAGTGCTAACATTACGCAACTCGTGAGAATTACGCCCTCAAAAAAGAGTAAAATTTAGTGCTTTTTTGAAAAAATGTCACGAAAGGCATTTGATGATCTCGGCCCACAAAGAAGGCGTCAAGTGCTTCAAGAACATAGAAATTACCTTGGAAACAATATCGAACCTAACTTCAATGAAAGTTTAGTGATTATTTTATATAAATACGCAAATTACATCAGAAAGTTTCAAGTTGTAATCCCTGTTGAGAATTCCGACGTCGTAAGCTACGTCGCATACTACGTCGAAAAGTACGTCGGTTGATTTCTATGAAATTCTGTACGAGGGTGGCTTCGGAGCACTGCAGAACACAAATTTTGGCTTTTTGTTCGAAATTAAAAAATTCCACAATTTTACAAGAATTCAACATTTTTACCAAAAAATTAAGAATTTCATTTATTTCGTAGATTTCCATATGCATGTTAGTAGGAGGAAGGTTTTCGGAGTACATAACACCAATTTGGGGTCGATATGAAAAAAATTCTAAAATTTTGCTCAAAATTCCACAATTCTTCCAAAAATCAAAAAATTTCAATAAATCGGCAGATTTTCCACTATTCAACGAAAAATTAAGAAATTTTACAAAAACTTTCAAATTTTAATATCTTGGTGAATTTCCATGACATTTGTTGTGCGAGGGGGGTGTTGGATCACAGAAAACATTTAGGGTCGAGTTCAAACAATTCCACAATGTCACTCAGAAGTTTTACCCTAAATCTAAATTTATCAAATTTTATTAATTTTTGGGAAAATTATTTGATTATGAGCAAAATTGTGGATTTTTTTTATTTTGACCCCAAATTTGTGTTCTGTGCTCCGAAAACCTTATCGTGCTGACTCAAGGAAATCTACTAAATAACCTCAATTCTTAATTTTTTGGTAAAATTTTTGAATTCTGAGTAAAATTGTGGAATTTCTTTATTTCGACCCAAAATAGACAATAGAAAATTGAAGGAAGATCTTGATGCCAGGTAGAGGTTATGTGTCATCTGTATATATCTGTATTCCTTGTCGGATCTTAATTTTCTCCTCCGGTAGATTTTCCCGGATTTTGATTTTCTCTACCGGCATATTTTTAATAACGCCATAATTCATCATGAATTATAAATTTCCACAAATTTCGTAAATTTCCACAAAATTCGTAAATTTCCACAAACTTGATAAATTTCAACAAATTAAAAAAATTCCATAAATTTTCCACAAACTTCATAAATTCAAACAAATTTCATAAATTTTTATACATGTCTACAAATTTCATAATCTTAACAAAAATTTCATAAATTTCCACAATAATGTTAAATTTTCATGAAATTTAGAAATTATGGTAATTTATCAAACTTTTCATACATTTTCAAAATTGTGGTAATGGATGGAAATATCTGTATGATAATTTGAGGAAATTGTAGAAATTCATGGAAGTAGATCGGTAACATTTGTGACCAGTCACAGTAAAGCCTTCCTGCCAGGGGCTGCCCCCACGAGACGTTGAAAAGAGGTAGGGCTTTGACCAAGATTATTTCTGTAACCAGTCACAGAGGCGCCTTGCCAAAAGATAAAATTAAGATCCGGCAAAATATGCCGGAATAGAAAATTAAAATCCGGCAGAACATGCCGGATCCGTATACACAATGTTGATCGAATTTTTGGTCGAATTTATGAATTTTTATATTTAGAATAATTTAGAATATTTGAGAGTTTTTAACAAAATTTCTGTGAGAACTTTTTCTCTGAATTCTTTTACAAAGTATCTTAGTATATCTTAGCATTCCTGTGAATGTTTATTAATTTTGTAACTTTCTTTGAAACATTGTCTTTATTACACAATATTTGTCGAGCTATTCTATGAACTTGAAAATGTTCTTGAAATTTTAAAAAGATGATACTTTCAACGTATCCTTAGTAATCCATGTAAATTGCTGTCATACATATTCAGTCAAAGGAATCAAATCCATTTTTAACTTACGTAGAAATGAGAGAAAACTTGCTTTAGAAAATCAAATATTATACTCGATAATACTAAAAATTGAGTATCTTGAAAAAGAATTCAACTGTGCAGGCTGTTTCTTGAAATTAGATGTATCTTGATACTCACTATAATTTATATGAATTTTTGAAAATTGCTAAAAATATTCGAAAAATTCCTCAATCCGGTTTTGATAAGTCTTATACATTTTATCATCATTCAAATTCTCGGAATTATTTCTGAATCATTTAAACTTTAATATGTAGAGAATTTACACATGAAAAATTACTCACTACTTATGACGTACGTACTTATGATGTACGAAGTTTAGGGTTACTTTATTGGATTAATACTTATTCAATTTGAAATATGTGAATATAAAAACATCTAAGCTGAATAAATATTTATTATGTGTAATTTTTCGCAGAATTATCCCAGGCCCAGCTCTTGAACCTATTCAGGATCCTACTTTTGTGGCGAATGAAAGACCGAGAAGTCCTAATAATGACGAAGAAAATACGGAGCAGCATGTTGTGCAAATGGATGAAGCACGTGATGTCAATGATGTCGTTAATAATCATGCCTTCAATGATCATGAAAATATTCTCGAGGCAAGAAATCCGCAACTCTATGAAGAAAATAATTTCGATAAAGCAAATGCGGCCGAATTCAACAACTGGGGAGTCGGTAACCATTATGATGACAATGCGGACCATATGCACCGTTTTCCATTGGATGAGGACGATGATATTTTCGATGAGATAGCAGAAGAACCAGCTGAAAATAACGATCATGATCAAGAAAATCAACGAATGCCAGATGACGACAATGCACAGCAACAGTTTGGCGATAATCGACCTTTGTATCGTGACGCTAGTATTACTGTGGGTGAAAGCATGTTATTAATTTTGGTGATCCTTATTTATCACAACGTAGATTACTCCTGTCTCGCAGATATCATCACCGTGATCAATTTTCATTGCTTGCAAGAAAACTTGATTAAAAATAGTTTATACAAATTTCAAAAATATTTTTCTTTCAAGGAAACACAAATACACAAGCATTTCTACTGCTCCACATGTATTAGACCATTAACTGGTGTTGACAATATTTGTCCTTCATGCCCACGTGAAAAAAATTCTTATTTTTCAGAACTTCCATTCGATACTCAATTGACAGAAATGTTTCAAAGACGAGATTTTTATACTAGCCTACAATGGCGATTCGAGAGACATGCTAATCCACCGGGAGTAATAAGTGACATTTACGATGGTACCTTATATGAATCGTGGATGGAAAATGGATTCTTATCAAATCCAAATAACATCTCTTTTAGTTGGTACACTGATGGAGTACCAATATTCAAATCGTCCAAAGTTGGCTTTTGGCCTCTGTATTTGACAATTAATGAATTGCCCTATAAAATGAGATTTAAAAAAGAAAATACAATTCTTGCAGGAATATGGTTCGGAAATAAGAAACCGAATGCTAATTATTTTGTTTATAAATTTCGCCGAAAATTCGAGAACATTTACCATCGAGGTATTCAAATTGTATTGCCAAATACAAATCGTAAAATTACGGTTCGTGGGGTACTTTTGAGAGGTGCATGCGATTTACCAGCGAAGGCTCAATTTTTGAATTTTGTTAAATACAATGGTGAAAATGAATGTCGTACTTGTTACTGTACTGGAGAACAACTTCCACTCAATCCCCGTGGTTCAGTTCGCGTTTATCCTTACTTGGAAAATCCGTGAATGAGAATAACCGAAGAGTGTATTGCTTATGGTGATAATGCAACTCCCGATCGCCCTGTCATGGGAATTAAGCGCCCGAATGCTTTTTCCAGAATAATGCCGGATTTTGTGAGAGGAAAAGGAATCGACAAGATGCACGGTGTAGATGGCAGTGTCGCAAAAAAATTATTAACGCTTTGTTTTGACCCAAAATACAGAAATTCTCCATTCTCTTTGTCAGCATTTATTGACGTTATTAATAGAAGGTTGGAAGGAATCAAACCCCCAAAATTCGTGCATCGTATGCCACGTTCAGTCCAAGATCTCCTGCATTGGAAAGCATCAGAACTCAAACTATGGCTCTATTATTACTCGGTACCAGTTCTCGAAGGTATTATGAGAATAGATTATTTTGAACATTAACTTTTACTTGTAACAGCTATTTCAATACTTGACTCTGAAAACATTCATCAGCAAATGATTGACGTTTCTGAAGATTTATTACGCAAATTTGTACGACAGTTCGAAGAAAAGTATGGGCAAATTATTTGTTCGATCAATATTCACCAGCTTACACATTTACCTCACTGTGTTCAAGTTTTAGGACCTTTGTGGACTTTTTCTTGTATGCAATATGGAAATTTGAATGGTTTATTTTTGCGACTCGTACATGGAACGCGGCATATAGAAACTCAAATGGTAAAATCACATACTCAATTTGTGGCCATGGCGAAGTACATCGAAGGCCTTCCGGAAGGAACAATAAAAAGTTTTTGTTTCAGTCAAAAAAAGCAATTAAAAATCAAAGAGCGTTTAGGTCCTCATTGTTATAGTGTAGGTCCCTACAGACTGTTAGAATAGAAATACCTATAATGGTTCGAAACGCGTTGAGAAATTCCAATGTAGCGGTCGAAGGCTGGGTGTGGCAATATCTGCGTTTATTAAAAAATAGTCAAGTTGTATGTGGCTGAAATGTACCCACGAAGACTGGCTACGAAGTCATGTGCTGTAAAATATACGGATGATGTTGGTCGAGAAAATTTTGGATCAATCCATTGTCTAATCAAAATGAGTGTACGCTGCCAATGTTTGCTGCAATTTTGTGAGTGCGAAGCAGGCACTTTGCAATCATTAGCGTTGTTTCAGCTGTAGACGTTTCACGATTGCAAAGTGTTTGCTTTTCAATCAGTATTGACGAGCAATTGTACCTAGCGTACCCTGTAAACTGTAAAGAAGTTGAGTAAGAATTTTTTTCAGCGTTTTCGACGTTGAAGGCGAAAGAAGTCGAAACTGTAGTTTTCAATATTTTCACCTTCCATTGAATAACGCTGATACTGAAAGAAGTTGAAACTGACGACGAAACTTCGACTCGGGTGATAAAATAAAAATAATAAAATTTTAGATTTATAAATGTTAAATTTCTGTCATTTCTATTAGGCACATAAATGTGAAATTCTTTGTCACTGGCCTTCAACTAAAACTCATTTCTCTATTATTTTTGTGAATTGGCAACATTCCTTCCTTCGAGTTTTTCGAATTACCCAATCGGCATTGAGTGACAACAATGCTTCCAAGATTTTTGATACACATCAATTTTTTAGAGAATGATTATTATTTAAAAGGGACACATGTTCAATGTTGTTGATGTCATATTTTCATTTCAGATTTTCATATGAGGCGTATGAAATAGATTTTGAAATGAAAATAAAAATCGAATTAAAGAAACCTACTGACACAAAAATTGCAAGAGACGACATGTTCACCAATAGAGAAGATAACAAGCTTTTTTTTTAAAAAGCAATTATTTACTGTAAAATAGAGTCGTAAATCCCCAAAGTGACTTTGCTGAAAAATTTCAGTCTCTATTTGAGGTCAAAAGATTAAAAAGATTTTAATAAATTGAATTTTTTAATTGGTTTTAGCCCAAAAAACTCCAAATTTCAAGATTTTTCTTGTTGTCGACTTTCCTTATTCAGGGTGTCTACTCAAATCCTGGGAAAGAATTTCCTAACAATTTCATGTTTTTTAGGTATTCTTTTTCATTGAACGCAGTCATTCAAATATTTCGAATTTTAATGCTGATTTCTGCAAATTTCATCATGAACATAAATGTCACATTTTTCTCAGTCTTGAACTTTGAAAATAAAATTTTGCTTACTTGTGTAAGTCATATGCAACGTCCTCAAATCACATCAGATTTTCTGCAAATTCGATAACAGAATGTTAGGAAATAAACCGAGCTTCTTCCAAAAGAAAAGATCATATCAACAATTCTCTAGTAATTTAAATTTTCAAAATTTGGAAATTTAAAACAAAATGTGAATCTTTGAAGATTTTAAAACAAAATGGAGAAGCGTTTCAACAAATTTTGAAAGGTTGCGAAAGGAAAAACAATGTTTCTTATGATTGCTTACTTATTTTGAAACCAAATTTTAGAAAGTTTAAAAGTTTCGGAAAGTTTAAAAAATAATTTAAGGCTGGTAAAAAATTTGAATAAATTGTATACAAAATTTGAATCTTTGAAGATTTTGAAACAAAATTTGTAAGCATTCTGAGAATTTGGAAAGGTTGCAAGAGGATAAAAACATTTCTTGAAGATTCATGGGAAAATTTCAAATAATTTTTTATTTTGAAATGTAAATTCTGAGAGAAAATTGAAAAATATTTCAAAACATTTTTAAAGTTTTCCTAAAATTACAACGAAAAAATTGAATTCTTAATAAATAAATCATATTTATGAAGGACTGATTTTTTATTTGCTTCCATTCAGGAATTTTGTAATTTGTGATTTTCAAATTCGGTAACATTAAAAACTGTTGGGAATTTCATTTTTCGGGATCTTTCAGTTGTCCCAATAATTTCAAATGATTTCCTACAGTCTCGAAAAAGAATGATTTTACAGAAAAACGTTTCTACTTCGGAAAGTTTACAAAATTGTAGGAAAGATTCGAGTAAGCATAAGAGGTATTTAGAAGTTGTAAACAGATTCAATTTGAAAAAATTAACTTGTAATAATGAAAATTTTGTTTTTAATTTTTGAAAGCTTTTAAGTGAAATAACATTTTTGAAGATTTCTGGGAAAATTGGTAATGATTTTCTTTTTTAAAAATGAATTTTATGATAATATTTAAAAAGATTTAAAAACATTTTGAAATATTTTCAAAATTGTCAAAAAAGAATCCGCCAGATTTGAAGGCACTGTCTTGAAATTTCTAGAGTTTGTTTTGTCTCAAATTTGTATAAATATTTTAACGGTTTTCATGTGAATAGCATTGACGTGAATAATCATGATGATTTAATCCAAAAATCGATTGTCATAATAACTCAGTAAGAAGGAATCGAGCCTATATACTAAAGAGGTTAGATATTGCATTTCCAAATATTTTTTCGAAGCACAATTAAGATTTGAATTAAAAATTCATTTTTCTTGATTTCCATTTCATCATTTACATCATTCTCAATTTTACACACTTTTTTCTTATCAGAGCAGCTTAGTAACACCACGTTGACAGCACAATTCGATGATGATATATATTCAAATGTAAAAGACAATGCGGTACACGTTAATTTTACAAATTTTCTACTAAATGAAACGGCTGGAATAGTAGCGAAGAAGTCTTGTGAAGACAATGACTACTTGTCGGACAGTGTTCAAAATATCGAATGCGAATGCATGATTGAAGCAGAAATTTTGAATTCGCCAGAATACAAGTAGTTAAGAATTTATTTTATTTTAGCATTATTCAAATGGACTTCCAGTTTTTTTTACAATAAGTTTTAAAAAATTGGAAGAATATATTGTATTGATAGTTATTAAGAGTTTTATTCAAAAATTCTAAATAATATAGAGGTGTGGGTAAAAAAAAATTGTTTTAAAAATCGCAAACAATACTATGCCTAAAAGTAGTGCATCGGGATCCCCATGAAGTTTTTTGAATGTGGTATTAGATAAATTTAAATGTAGGTAACGTAAGTGGGCGCAAAAGGTTTTAAAAAATGATCATCTGCAGAGTTTTAAAGTTTCTGTGAATTAAAATTTTTTTACAAATATTTTTGGGGGTGTTTAGTCTTCTTAATTTTTTCGCATTTTAGGATAGTATTCTGTAGGAGATACTTATGTTTTAATATACAACTGAAATTAACTCTTATTTTTTCCCCCATGAAAACATCTACAAAAATTGTTTTGACACTTTAGGTTTTTCAGGGGATCAAAATTAACTCGAAAGAAATTCAAGATATCTAGGTGGTCAAAATGAAGAAGACTCTGAACACCTCTAGAAATATTTTTAAAAATTGAAATTAAAAAAAATCTTTATGGGTTCCCAATGCATTATTTTTGGGCATGGTATTTTTTGCGATTTCTGAAACAAGTTTGTTACCCACTCTATAATATAGATATTTATTAATAAAAACAATACTTTTTCAGGATAGGTACAACAAGATTCATTGAAATAGCGGACCTAATTAAACAAGAATTCCCTAGCGAGGAAACAACGACTTATTATATTCCAGGCTACAAAAATATCGTCACGGTTAGACGAATATGTGCCAACGGTAAATTGTCCTGAAAATATAATAAGTTTGGTATACAGTTTAGAAAAAACAATGTTATTGGAAAAATGGGGAAACAGCCAGCTTCCATAGTATCTAAAGCTTTCATACTTGGCTTTCAAAATATTTTGAATTCGACACAAATGAATGAGGGTGAGAAATTTCTCCATCAGTTTAAATTTTGAAAAGGAGGTGCCTTATAGCACCTGTTAATTCTTATAGCTTCGAAGAAATCGATACAAGAAAAACTGCAGTGGTTGATGCCTAATTCAGGTCCGCCGGATACAGTAAAAGAATACTGGAACGATACTTCCTTGGCACGAATTGAAGCTCTATTTTCGTCTAATGCTTCGAGTAATAATTATTTCTTGAAGTACAAAGTTTTGGGACAACGTCAAGCTCATGACTTGGTACTAAAAATAATAATTTCAAAATAATTGCCTGGTATGCGTATTTTTTTAATTAATTTTTATTTCAATATTTAATTTATTTAGGTTTAACGTAATTTCTGTACCATTTATACCGCGAAGGATTTGCTGCTATACTCAGAATTCCACGAGTTAGAAAGGCAAATATTCAAGATTGCTGAATTGAAAGTGCTAGAAGACAACGAGCATTATATGCACAATATGAATAAAACAGAAGCCATTGCAGGCAACGCTAAAATTAAAACAGCTATTGAAAGTAATGTGTGTTATTTATCAAATCGATGGACTCCTTGCTTAGTGTGTGTGTGCGTACACTTTTCCCAACTCAAGTATTGCTAAAAATCAAAAGCTGAATTAAACTGAATTAGGAATTAATGTTCGTTTTTGGGACGAAAACGTAGTACAAAATCGCTTTTTCAATTTGGTTCAAGTAGTTGATTGTACAGCGGAATCTCTTTATCCATGTGTTGGAAATGTACTTGATGAAAATGAAATACTGTATAAAAATCGAATTGGATTTGAGCCGACAATGCTGCGGTCATGATGGGAGAAAAGGGAGGCGTTTGAGATAAAATCAGAGCAATTGCACCAAATTTAATTGTCCTTGGGTGTGTGTGCCACTCGGTACATGTATGTGTTTCAGCAGCTTGGTGTAAGTTACGTGGTGCTGTCGAAAATTTTGCTCGAGATATATATTCTTACTTAAAAAATAGCCCAAAAAGTCAAGATCAGCTTGAAGATTGTCAAATTTTTGCTGGCGAAACGCCACATAAAATGTTATACCCAAATCAAACAAGATGGTTGTCAATTCGTGTAAGTATTTGTTTTCGAAGATAATCTACCGAGGGCAAAAAGTATCTTGAAAGCTTTTGCTAATAATATGTATAAAGTTTACTTGAATTTTTTATCATACGTCCTCGAATTAGTCACAAAAATAAATTGGGAGTTCCTACGCGAGAAACCAAAACTCCCATTGTTGCTGGGCAGAATGACAGAGATGTACCGAATATTACTCAAATATTTTATAAAAAAAGATGTGATGTATAGAAACGACATATCACGTGTAAATTTTGAAAATCCTCACAATTTGAAGCCTTCAGATTCTATGTATTTTTGAGCAAAAGTGGACGCCTTAATTGAAAAACCTGAAGCACATATTGATGGAAAGGAGTTGAGTGATTTTCGCCTAAAACACTGGATTTATTTATAGAACAATGCAAGCAAATTAAAGGCAGGTTTAATTTCGGAAACCGGTTCTTTAAATATGCTGCCAACTTCGAGATTGAAAACGCTTTAAGTGCGTGTTATATCTATTGTGGATATCGTGAATTGTTTCCGTTTATTGATGCTGACCCTGAATTAGTGAAAATTGATTGGAAAAATCTTAGCGAATCTTTTAGCCTTCAAGAGCATAAGTCAGATGACTTAATTGATTTTTGGTACGTGGACGAGAAGACACAAAATGGTGCTGGACAATTTTTACACAGAAATTTAATTCAAGTAGTCAAGTGCATTAAGGTCCTGCGACAGTTGCGCAGCCGTTTTGACTATTGAAGAAGGGCTTCGGCACAACGTTCTCAATTACGAAACTTTTTCTAGTAAAGAAATCTTGGGTTACTTAAACGACAAGATCGACGAAAAAATTTTGAAAGAATTGGAAAATGCTCAGGAACAAGGAGAGAATTTAGTGGGATAAATTTGTAGGTACTCACAATATGATATAATTAATTTTTGACAATGTTTGATCAGCAGTAAATTGTTTTTTTATTTCACAGGTTCTGTTTGAAAGCTCTAATTTCAAGAAAGAAATCTGCTTGAATAATTTATCTCCATGTTTTCTTCATTTGATGCTTATTGAATATTCTTTGTACTGGAAAATGCTCTAAAATGAGTTATTTAGTTGCACACATTTCTAATTGTAACTTATATGGGATGTTTATTGAATATTAGTTGATTGAAATGAAAAAATCCTCTAAAGGAAGAGAAATTAGTGGCTTGAATTTGGGATTCCAAACAGCTTGTAAGTACGTAAAATCAGGCGTAAGAAATGTATAGAATTAAAGGTCTCGTAATAACCATTGGTTATCTTGCAGGCTATATTCATTAAGGTATTTTAAATCTTACGACACTTGCGAAAATATTATTCTTTTCTCCTTAGGACAAAAATAGGCGTAATCATCTGTCCTTGTCCTTTATGAAATTACTAAATAGTAAGCATTTTTTTATTTTACAGGTTCTGTATGAGTGTCATCTTACTTGTCAAGAAAGGAAAATATGAAACATCGATCAGAATGGCCAAGGGATTTAAAAAAATCTTCATCTCTTAAGTGCTCATAATTCGGCGCTGACTTAAAATTAATTAGCGAAGCTTATCTAATCGTACTGTGAAGCCGAATTGATTCCTTATCTTTTCTGATTCTCGAATTTGAAAAATTATAGCATTCTCTCAAGATGCACTTTTGCTTTTTGTAATTAAATTTCTTAAGTCTGAAAACTAAACTTACAGAATACATCTCAAACCTTGAAAAGAAATGTGGCCTGACTTTTTATTCCCGACCATTGAAATATTGTTAAGTCTTTGAGAGAAATGAACAGCGGGAAAATTACAGTGATTTCGATTTCAGTTTAACAAATTCATGCAAAAAAATGTCTAGGTTCGCATTCGACAATTATTAAAAATTTTCAAAAGGTTTTTACCTAGCCTTAGAGTGTAAATCAGCTTGTTAAAAGCCAGAAGAAATCGGCGAAGCTCCAGTAGGCGTCCTAGGCCCAATCAAACAGTATTTTCGTGTAGAGTGAGTAAACCATATGCAAACCGCAATTGTCCGCATAATTGATCCAATGGAAAATAGCTCAACAGGTCATGAACGGGTAATAATACATGATGTTAGCGGTATTTGAAATGACGCAGAACTTTGCGATCGATGTATTGCCATGTATTGAATACGCGAAGAATGCATTACGATTTGATTACCATAGAAGAAGGCAGTTTTCAAATATTTTTAAAATTATTGAAATCTTCTATCATGTATGTTAAGAATAAATTCTTCAGGTGACAATCTTGATCTAATTGAAACGTTCCTTCTTTTGAATCAAAGAAAATTGAATCCAGCAGAAGCCCTTTAAGCTGATTTGAAATTTGTTGTTTCTGCGAAAAATTGTGTACAGAAGAAAAGTGAAAAAAGTTATTTTAAACTAAATTGTCTTTTTCGAAAAAATAACCCGTATAAACTTAGGATCAATTAATTAATTATTTAATTTACAAGGAATGAAAAAAGTCATTCAATCAATAACGCAAAAACTCCACCTTCACTGTCCGTTACACTATCAGGCATAATGACGTTTTTTTCTTCTCCACTCATTGAAGTAGTCATTCTATTTTTCAAACTGAATGATTGCAGCCGCAAAGGATCTATTGCTAAGTAGGTTATGATTTACGTGAAGGAATATGTTTTTGGCGTGAACGAATTGTCAGATGTCTAAGAAATGAAGCTTTAACACACTCCAGTAACGGTTTTTTTGGAAGTTTATCATTTTGGGCTTGCCCAAAGTATCATTTCTTACGTGCGTATTAAAAAAAAAACAATTTACTGATGAATCTAATTCTGATAACGAATTGTATATATAAGTACACAAATCTGAGATTAGTAAAAACAAATTTTTTCGATTATCATGGACGCGATTTGATTATTTACCTGCGTAACAGCGTTATATTATAGAAATGTATGAATAATCCATTCAGAAATATTGAAATGATTAATTCATAGAATTTTTTACCACCATTGTAAACTTTCATAATAAAATGCAGCAAATATGATCAAGAAATATTTGTTTCATGTGCAGTAACAATCTTTAAAATTAAATCGATTAGAATGCTCAGCCTAACAGTTACACTGTTAAAAATGTTTGGAATTCTCCAACACTTCTACAATACAAGCGTAAGGCAAAATTGCAAACACGGTATTGGAATGCCGAAATTGCAATACATGTATTGTAGCGTTTATAAGTCGAAAATTGTGCGCATGCGCCTCATCCGACCCATGTATCGCTGTATGATCCGTTGCATTTGAAAACCACAACATTATGTATCGTAGCGTTACCCTACGTTTCGGAAATAAACTTCCAATACATTTAGTGGAAGTTTTATGCGGGAATTTTTAACAGTGTAGCATAAAATTAGACGATTCATTTCTTGGCCCGCAAAAGGGCTGGCGTTATTATTCGTAATAGAAAGTAAATGTTTTCTGAGTTTAAATGAGCACGAAAAGTGTTGAAAATTGAATAATTTATCATTTAAAGCCTACAAGTTTTCACAGTCCAGTTATATCAATACTCTAGCGAGATCATTTGTAAGCGAAATAGGCGTTTTTTTGTTTAAAACAGGCGAAACCAAAAATGAAATAGAACAAAATTTAAAGCCTAGAAGATCATAAAACACATTATATTTGTACGACTCAATAATGAGATAATACTGCAATAAAAAGTTATATTTTTCTTCTCTCATCATTCTAAACTGAATTTTTTTTTTTATTTCAAACGTCTAAAATTGAACACTTACAAACTTGCAACGTTAAAAATTGAATAATTTTCTATTTCAAATGCGTAAAATTATGCAATTTCAAATAAAGAGCCTTTAATAACAATAAATTTTAAATCGTATTGCACAAATAACTTCTTTAGTAAATGCCGTAAAAACTTAAAAACTTCGCGAATAATAACAAATTTTACATTTGTGGCTTTTTAGTAGTCAAAATGGCTCAATGGGGAATTTGAAATTTTTCAAAATTTCTGAACTCGAAGCTTTAAAAATTTTAGAACATTTTATCTGAATTGTACGAATTTGAAAAAAGTAATTTCTAAGAATGTCGAGTGTCATTTAAAGTGGCTAAATTGAGTTTCGAAATAAAAATATATAAAGTTTTTTTGGAAATGAAAGAGCTTCAATTTCTCAACCAAAATTGAATGATTCTAAACCTTCTTCAAAAGAAGTCCATCTTCAAATTCAATATTTTCATTGAAAATTTAAGCTTGTACATTTGATACTTTTTAACTATGTAGACTTTAATGTATTTTTTCATACACTGAAAATGTTACAAATCTGTAACGTAGCAAAGTCCGACTTATGAGACGGAACTAGACTTCAACGTCTTGAAGACAAGCCCAAAACGAAATACTTTTACGTCGGTGGTCGTATCAACTTTGAGCCAGGCGAGGAGATGGATTTCGAAATGAGTCAACTTAGAAATACTAGAAATACAATTTATTATACGGCATTAATTTTACAAGCTCCCGCATTTGCCTGCACCTCCATACGATTGTGTTTCAGTGCAACCCGGCCGGAAAAACCCACTTGTGGCGAAAACCCCCAGGAGGAGCCAAATCCATTACTAACTATTTTACTGGTGTCTCTGAGAAAAAATATAAAAGTTTATTAGTGTAACCAGTAGCACGTACATAATTAAAAAATACTGAGTAAATTATTTTGCACCACTAGATCTTAAAAAATTATCCCAATGATTTGGAAAAAGTTAAATATTAACACGTGGTTTTCCTTATTGAAGAAGTCTGGACACTTTAGGCGCATATGCTGCCGTCGGAAATTGTCGGTACGATCAGAGAAAGTTCTATTAAAAATCACTTCTGACTTTGAAACGTAATTAGTCGTTTAAGAACGGAGCGAGAAAATATGTTTAAACCCCGATAGAAAGCTTATCAAATTATGCGTCAATAGAGCCCTAACAGAAGTATTTTTGAGCTTTTGAAGAGAATATACTGCGTGAGAAATTTGAAACAAAACACGAATTTCTCGAATTTTGTACGTCGACTTCAGCTTATGGCGTGAGCTAGGAAATTTTTCGCAAAAAGCTAAAATTCACACCAATAAGTCTTTGAAGTCTAATTCTTTATTCCAGCGAATAAAACTTCAGTAATCTTCACGGGTTCTCAAAATACGGCTAAAACTGTGCAAACGTGTCTGCGCCAAATTTCAGTCACGTTAGCAGCGAGTCTGGCCGTCTGCGGTGCTCGCCGACTGAGACTCGACGCAGACTAGCTTGGACATTTATTGTCATATCTTGAGAACCCCTAAATATTTTTCAAGTTTTATTGGTTGAAATTGAAGATGATATTTCACAGATTACGGCCTGTCAATTTCGGGTTTTTCCCCTTAAGTATCCTGAGTCATAGCACGAGTAGAAGTTATGAAACAAAATCTGAGCAATTCACAGCGATCACCGCTCTCGCGGTCGACAGCAGTAACCGCTAACTGAAACTTGAAATTTGAGGCTTGGACATTTTTAGTCGTATACCGAGAACTCGTGAGGATTCCTGAAGTTTTATTCGCTTGAGCTGAAGATAATACTTCAAAAACTTAGCTGAAGTCAAAACACAAAATTCGAGATATTCTTCAATATTTTTTCAAACTTCTCACTTAGTATATTCACTAAAGAAGGTCAAAAATATCTCTATTAGGGCTCAATTCACGCATAATTTTATAAGGTTTTCAACAGTGTTTTAAAAAAGCTCCTTGCTCCCTTTTTAAGCATGTGATCACGTTTCAAAGTCACAAGAGAATTTCAATAGTACTTTCGCTGATCGTGCCGACAATTTTCGACGGTAGTGTGTCTGCAATATCTTTCTTTCAGATTGTATTTCAGTTTTTACATTACCTGCTGCCTAAGGACAAAGATGCATCACGATCCATCTGTCATAATATTCTGCCCGATGCGCATATATCATCTGTCCCGATCTGTCGATCATTCCCGTGAATATGCCCAATATATCACCAGGGTCAGGGTGGATTTCTTCACCTGATTGTTTAAGAAAAATGTAGTAATTAATTAAGTTAAAAAGTTTGGAAAATCTTTAGTTTAACACAGTTAGGTACTTTATTACATGTTAAATATTTATTGGTGGTACAAGTGCGTAAGACACTCCATACCTAGGAGACAAAACAGTAGTTCTAGGCAGAATTCTCTAATATTTGTTCAAATTATATTTTAGTTTTTAAATTACCGTAGTTGTGGCTTTCTGTTGAAATTAGCTTCCCGCGTGCATTTACTTCTCCAACCTTTACCAAGCGCTTCCCTGTTGCTGTTTCTATTTCACGCAACAGTGCATTCCCAGGATGATAGGAGACTGGCGGTATATAATAGTCCGCTGTAAAAAAATATAGTTACTAGTTATTTTAACGATACAAGATTCCTCAACTAAGAACTACTAAATTGTTCTAAGTTGTGTATCTACTAATAATTGACCCAGAAATGAAATTTTGATATTTTTTTCTGAATCCCAAAAATTGTTTCGTAGTTCAGCAAAATTATGTACAGTAAGTATGATTTCATGGAATCCATACAGGTTGTCTTATGTTACAGTATTTGTACACCCTTGTCCTATGCATTTAAAAAAAAGTTATATAAATTTTCAATTGGTATTTCTTTAAATACAGTATATTAAAAAATACACAATTCTAATATTTTGGCACCAAAAAAAAAAAAAATTTCCGCTCTACTTACAACAATGCATTAATAATATGTAATTAAAAAATATGCCAATTTACAATTAGTATTTCTTCTCAAAATTCAGCATATTTAGAAAACCAAAATTCATCAATTTAGATATTTTTATTTTCTAGCCTCTTGATATAATCTAATCGTATCTTTTTAAATTAGATTTCCGAATCGAAATCCGTAATAATTAAACAATATTATTTACATTTATAAACGATATCAGTTGAATTCAAGCTTTAGAAATTGCTTAAGTCTCCAAGTATGAATAATAATACTAAATGAAATGCTCAGAATTTAACTGACCAAAATTGAAATAATAGTTGAACGATTTCTTTAAATATTTTTGATTAAATATCAAAATGTC
Organism: Andricus quercusramuli; assembly: GCA_932178445.1. NCBI lineage: Eukaryota > Metazoa > Arthropoda > Insecta > Hymenoptera > Cynipidae > Andricus > Andricus quercusramuli. The sequence goes on along the minus strand of CAKNXH010063505.1, from coordinate 13,198 downwards.
GAATCAGAAGATTTTAGAGTTAATCTTTAAGAATTGTACAATTTTAAATGTTCGAATAACTAAATTAAAACTGCAAAAATTTGAATTGAAGAGTTTATACATTAAAGGTATGCCAATCTCTGTAATTTTTGATTTGTATGTCACTTACTGAAAAAACCTGTAATCATGCAATTATGTAAGAAAATTTAATTGCTCAATATTTGAGACTCCTAAGTTCATAGTGTACAAGTTCAAGCATTTAAAATAAAATGTTATTCAATATATATTGTTTCGAGTTTGTAATTGTTCAATTGAAAAAAATTTGTAAATAAACACGTTTGGTTCAGAATGATTATTTCTGACATTTGAAATGTAGTATGGCATAACGGCCTAACATAAATTTTAACGATTTTAGAGAAGAGAATAAAAACTTTAAGAAAAAATTAAATTTTCATATTAAGAAGAAAGGAAAGTTACCCTGAAAGCTTCGAAATGAAAACCGAAATTTTAAAGCCTTAAATACAATAAAAAATAGTGCTCGTTTCTATAATAAATAAATAAATAAATAATAAATAGTGCTCCTTTTTATAAATAATTAAGAAAGAAAAATCATTCATTGCATTTACAAATTACTGCATTCGTTAAATGCGATTATTTTATCTATAATTAGTCTGTAATTAAATTTCGGATTGCGATTTTTTCAATTTTTTAAAGCCTTTCTAGATATGGATTTTGAATATTTGTTTAAACAATTTTTGTATAACAATGACTTTTTAAAAATTAGTAATTTGGTCTTGGCTTTATTGAATTTTCACTTGAGAGGCGTAAGACAAAGTTCCAAGTTTTTAGGAATTTTGTACTCCAACTTACGGGTTTATTAAAAAATCATTTTCTACTCAAGTTTGTGTTATTATGTAAAAAATTTGTCTACAAAACCTAAGTCATTCAGAAAATTTATTATTCAAGTTCTCCTAGTGCTTAGATATATTGTTAGAAATTTGGCCTTCAGAGGTGGGGCGTGCATTCCTAATCTTCTCGTAAACTCTTATCTATTGGTCGAAAGCCTCTTTCCTCGAGCATCAGGATATGGCCGGCACGATTTCTTAACATTTGACCCACACGAAACCTTGAGAAAAATGGTGACAAAAGTGCTGGTTCAACCACAGAATCTGTAAGAAGTAACGTATCGATTTTTATTATAAGACTAGAAACAAACAGGCGGGCCACGAACGCAATTTTTTTGTTGCCTTTCGCAATTTTTACATCCAAATATAATAAGTTAATATTACTACGAAATCTTTTTACTTCATAATACGTACTACATATCTGAAATAAAAGAAAAACAAGAACCATTTTCTGGATAATTGAAGGAAATTGAAATTTTATCTTCAGAATTGATATATAGCACTTCTGCACGTGTATAGGGTGTTCAATAAATTTTTTTTTTGAAGTTTTATGGGGATACTCCCTAAATTTGCCGCAAGCCCCATGAAGTTTAACATGTATTTCCCATAAGAAAAAAAGACGCTTTTGTAAATCTTATACAGAATCCTCAATATTATCTCAATCGAGTTGAAGCTTAACATTTCTCTTCACAATTAGCCATAGAATACGAATAAAATATTACTTTTCAAATATCACCCCCGTAAGTCTGTTTTATAGGGTCCCAAAGAAACCCCATAATTGTAAAAATGGGTTTTGCGAGTTTTTGGCGCTAATTATGATTTTTTGCAGTTTTTAAATGCGAATTATTTCTAATACATAAAATATTATTTTATACTGAAAAGGAGATACTTTCATGAATTATTTAAACAATTTATTACTGTTTTTAGCAATTTTCTCATAGAATGGAATTAGAAAGACGAGGCTTTTTCACAAATTTTCCATTCGTTGTCGAATTTTCAATTAGAGGGAAGTGGATTTAATATTTTCACGATGATTCATTACAATGAATTTAAATTTAAAATTTAAAGATTTTTCGGGTTTCAATCGTGTGCGAAACTATGAATGTTGCCGACGTTTCGTGAACATTTCAGTTCACTTCTTCAGGGCTTACCTGAAACTGAAGTTTCAGGTTATCTTGTTCTTATATATGTATTCTCTACGATGCCTGTGATTGGCCAAAGCGCCCCATGGTGGGGACTGGTTGAACTTGATTGGTCAATCAAGTCTTTTTTAAAAAACCCAGGAGGACGGAAAGCCAAATCGGATTGGCGTTATATCCATTGTCCCTATTGATGTTATTAGGGTGTTTCAAGATTTCGAATTCTCCTCTATGTTTTCTTGGAAAAATATTGTACGTCTTTGCGATGACGGTTGTTTTGTCAAATAAAATGCTATGTCCTGTTTCGATATGATGCTCAGCTACTGCTGATTGTGTGAAATGTTTTAGCCTAACTTTACTCTCATGTTCCTTTACACGTTGACTTACCGCCCTCCCGGTTTCTCCAATATAGACTTTACCACAAGAACAAGGGATTGGATATACTCCCGGATCACTGAAAGCTTCCTTTTTATCTTTAGGGTTGTTTAGAAGTTGTCCTATTTTTGCAGGTGGTTTAAATATAGTTTGGATGTTGTGTTTGTTGAGAATTCTTCCTATTTGTTCCCTGATACCTTGAATGTAGGGTAGGATGGTGGTTGTTTTTCTCTCTCTTTCTTTAGTAGGTTGTGTTGACTTGTTTTCTTGAGTGTATTTTCTTATTGCTTTATTAATTTGTTTGTTTGTGTAATCGTTTTGTATTAGGATTTGTTTAACATTTTGTAATTCCTTTTGTAAGTTATCTTTATCTGTTATGGAGACAGCTCTGTATACAAGGGAATTGATGACCGATTGCTTTTGAGATGGGTGGTGGTGGGAGGAGGCATGCAGGTATCTGTTTGTATGCGTGGGTTTTCTCTAAACTTCATGTCCTAATGTGTTATCGGATCTTTTATAAACAAGTACTTCCAAGAAGGGTAATTTTCCGTTTTGTTTAATTTCCATAGTGAACTGGATATCTGGGTGTATTTGATTGATGAAATTGAAAAATTTGTTTAGTTCGTCTAGTCCATGTCTCCAGATGACAAAACTGTCGTCAACGTAACGGCACCAAAATTCCGGTTTAAGCTTGGATTTGTTAAAGATTTTAGTTTCTAAATTTTCCATAAAAATATTGGCTATTACAGGTGAGATTGGAGATCCCATTGCTGCTCCTGAGGTTTGTTCGTAGAATTGGTTATTGAAAGAGAAATAGGTACTAGTGAGACAGTGTTCTATTAAAGGTGTGAGATTGGAGGGGAAGTTTGTAAAGGATTTAATAATATCGATTGATTGGCCAATCAAGTCCAACCAGTCCCCACCATGGGGCGCTCTGGCCAATCACAGGCATCATAGAGAATACATATATAAGAACAACATAACCTGAAACCTCAGTTTCAGGTCAGCCCTGAAGATGTGAACTGCAATTTTCACGAAACGTCGGAAACATTCATAGTTTTGCACACGATTGAAACCCGAAAAATCTTTAAATTTTAAATTTTAATTTATTATAGAGGGAAGTGATAGTTTATAAATGTTAACACTATTGATTGTTTGAATAATGTATAATAATTATTAATAATATTATATTTGAATAATGCTAGAAGGATGCGTTTTTTTTTAATTTCTGGCTTTTTGTCCAATTTTCATTTGGAGTGAAATGATAATAAATTGAAGTTAAAAAAATAATTGTTTAACAAATTTATTATAATTATTAATAATATTATATTTGAATAATGCTAGAAAGATGCGGTTTTTTTGTTGAAATTTCTGGCTTTTTGTCCAATTTTTATTTGGAGTGAAGTGATAATGAATTCAAGTTATCAAATAATTGTTTAAACAATTTATTATACTTATTAATAATATGATATTCGAATAATGCTAGAAAGATGCAGTTTTTTTTAAATTTCTGGCTTTTTGTTTAATTTTCATTTGAAGTGAAGTAATAATGAATTCAAGTTAGCCAAATAATTGTTTAAATAATTTATTATCATTGTTGATAATATTCTCTTTGCTTAATTGGTAGAATGTTGCGGCTTTTTCTGAAATTTTCAACTTTTTTTTCTGTGTCTTATTAGGCGTGACTTGATAATCAATTAGATTTAGCAAAAATAATTGCTTAAACAAATTATTATTGTTTATGACTATCTTCATATATATCAATTGCGCCTGATAATTAAAGTTAACGGAAAAGTTATTTGAACAATTTAATATTGTTTATAACTATCTTTTCTCAGATAAGTGCTAGAGCAAATAATAATTCAACCACAACAAAAATGATTTTTCGAATGGTATTGTTGTTTTAAGTTAATTATTTTTATTCTTTTCCCAATGCTAAAGAAATTATTTAAAGAAAAAAGCTATTTTTACACAAGAGGTAAAAACAAAGAATGGAATAACAATAACAATTGCTGCATTTCTGACACCTCACTGAAGTCTCTCATTAACTTATTCAAGAGAAATTTGTACTCATATGATCCGTGTAGAAAATTTGAAGCCTATTTTAAATATCTGTTTTATTTCGGAATATTAAATTATCAGAATTTGAATTCAAAAAAAGGAAAGAGATTATTTAAAATATAGTTTTCTCTAATGTTTATTTATTAATCTTTAGTGATTAATTAGGCGGAGCAAAGTTAATGATTTTAGAAAAAAACCGCCACTTTCTTGCACTTATCTAAGAAAAGATAGTTGTAAACAATATTATATTGTTTAAGCAACTTCTTTGTTAACTTCAATTAATTATTACCTCACTAAGTGAAAAAATACAGAAAGGTAAAAATTGCCGAAAAACCGCAACGATCAGACGCAATCGATATAGATGAATATAGTTATAAACAATAATAATTTGTTTAAACAATTATTTTTGCTAAATCTAATTAATTATTAAGTCACGCCTAATGAAAAATAAAGAAACAGTTGACATTTCAGTCTCTTATAATGCATACGCATTGGAATTTTCACAAGGTTAGTTGACAAAAATCGTTTCAATCACAAATCGAATTTCAAATTTGGATAAAATCTCACATTTACCAGTTATTTTCATTGCATTGTAAATTCCATTCGCTGCGTATAACACATAACTTCACCCAACTAGTATAATGAGAATACAATGTTTAATTTCGAAGATATTACAAATTTTATTTGATTAAATTGCCCAATTATTGTAAGGGCAAGACACCTCTGTAGATTATATTACAAATTTTATTAATTTGTCCAATTATTGTAATGACAACACTCATTTAAAATTTACACAAACATTACCAAAGACAGTGAAGACTGTACTTAACCAAATTTGAAATAATTTTCTTATATGAATTGAATTCTTACACTGCGTCTATTATAGATATTTTTGTAACTGTCTTTTCCAGAATAAAAATTAACCACTGATGAGGGCCACCATTGTGCGCCGAAACGTTTGGTTCAATTAAAAATTAATTGAATTATTCATTCCGACTCTGACCCTAAAGCCAAAATCAACATCCAATATTATAAACAATTATTTTCATCGAGGGTCAATATAATCTCCCCACTGAATATTATTAATAATTATAATAAATCGTTTAAACAATTATTTTATTAATTAGAATTCATTATTACTTCACTCCAAATGAAAATTGCACAAAAAAAAGAATTCCTGAAAATAAAACAAGAATCCAAGGTTCAATTTTGGACAACTGTCACAAAATGCTCCTATTGCAATTCCTAAAAACAAAACAAAAATTGTTTCTTTGGATAAAAATAAAAAAGAAGAAAGAAAAATGACAGCACACCCAAGCAAATCCCCTTCCTTCTCTTTTTTATTTCTTTCGTCTTTTTTCTTTTTATTATTATAAAATCGCAATATGATAGCATTTATAATATTAACCAATGTTTCGGTGCTTGTACAGCACCCTTATCAAGGTAACAAAATTAGAATAATTAGAGCAGGTGCTAATTATTCGTCTAATTACCGAAATGTTGGTAAATATTATAAATGCTTTTATATTGTGTAGGAGCATTTTGTAGTGGTTTTCCAAATTTGATCGTTGGGTTCTTGTTTTATTTTCAGGAATTTTATACATTAACTTACGTATTGGACTTTTAATAGGATTTTGAATTTGATTGCTCCCAAGGATTCCATTCTTTGTTTTTGTCTCTTGTGTAAGATAGCTCTTTTGTTTAAATTAATTTTTACAAACATTGGGAGAAAAGCAAAAATAATTCCCTCGAAAAAATAAAATTCTATTTAAAAATGATTCTTGTTGAGGTTCACTTATTATTCGTTCATAACTTCCATCAATTATTACCTCACTAAGTGAAAAGTGAACAAAAATTCTAGAGTTCAGAAGAAACAAATGGTTATAAATTGCAGAAAAACCCGCAAGTTTCTGGCATTATTCAAATTAAATATAATTATTAATAATAATAAGTTTTTTAAGCAAATACTTTTGTTAACTTTAATTGATTATTTAACTTACTTTAAGTGAAAAGTGAACAAAAAGTTGAGAATTTCAGAAAATACTGCAATTTTCCCGCATCATTCGAAGAGAATCTTTGAAATAACCCCGACTTACTGTCTTTATTCTAAAAGAAAATTGCTAAAAACCATAATACATTGTTTAAACAATTTAATAAAACCGTAAAAAAATTATGATTGGCATCAGAAACTCGCAGAACCCATTTATTCAGTTATCGGGTTTGTTTGCGACCCTATAAAATAGACGTATGGGGGCGATATTTGAAAAGTAATATTTTATTCATATTCTATGGCTAATTGTGGAAAGAAATGTTGGGGTTCGACCCGATTGAGCTAATATTGAGGATTCTGAATAAAATGTACGAAAACGTATTTTTTCTTATGAGAAATACGTGTTAAACTGCATGGGGCTTGCGCCACCTCTAAATATCATTTTTTAAAGAAAACAAATGGGTTAATTTTTCTGTCAATGCGAACAAATTTCCGAGCGTTATTCATGAAAATTCGAACAAAAAATTTGTGGACATCACAACTAGACAATCTTGGATGTACTTAATATCATCCATGCACTGTTGCTATGCCATTAATTTCACTTTATTAATTCACAATAATAATTGGGCATCTCATCAATAATTGCCATCAATCCTCCAAGTTTTTAATTACAGTCGTTTCTACTATGAATGTTTATAATAAATCTGGAAACTTTTTATTAATTCTTATCCAGTTATAAACATTCTAGTCAGATCGTTTATTGATATATGGTGTTGGTGGACAGCTCGACCAATCAGGCCGAAAATATTCAAATGACTGTTAATTTAATTATTAGTGATTGATACTAAAGGAAATAAAGTTACGTAAGTAAAGTTCTAATGTTAATTCACAATTTTAATTGTTAATTAATATTTCGCAGTCGCGTTAGGACTCGAAAGTATCAGAATTGTAGGAAGGCTAAGAAGTTGCATGAGTCAATCGGCGGTGAAGGAGGCTGACACGCGCCATCGTTTCAACGCCATTGTACTAAGTCATGGAGTGCCGTTCCACCGACCAAGCATCAGCGGCTTGGCGCCGCTTATACGTGAGTGGCGTGGCGTATCCAGTGGATTAGAGGTGGAGGGGATACATAGGTTGGAAAGAGAAGGCGGATACGTTTCTCGGACTCCTCGCTTACTCCTGTGTATCCCTTCCACCTCCAATGCGCAAGATAGGCTGCGCCACTCACGCATAAGCGACGCCACGCGGCCGAAGCTTGCTCGGTGGAACTGCACTCATGGAGAGTCCAGATTTTCACAATATGATTGAGAAACCGACGTAGCATTGACTTGACGTAGGCACGAAGTACTACAAGGAAACCGCACACCATATATTTCACCTGGCGCCATTTCGCGATCGCCTGTTCTCGGATTTTTATTCCTTCCCAGATGAGAGCGCCTCTTCAGAGAAACTTTGTAACTAAATTTTCGTCTGCTACTATGGGAATCGTAGTTCCTCCATTCGCCACATGTGGCGCTCTCATCTGGGAAGGAATAGAAATCTACCATCTCCGCCACAGGCGTGCGGTCTCCTTGTAGTACTTCGTGAATGTAGGCTTGACATAGCAGTAGCGTGGATGCAATGCGTGCGCATCTATTGCCAACTGCTTATTTTTATGTGTCGTTCGCTTTCCGCTGTTCCGGAGAATCAAGATTAAAATGGCCGACTCAAGGTGCCCTTCCATGTGGGAATTCAACTCATGAGAGTGAAAGAGACGGACGGATCTATTTGTCTCTTTCACTCTCATGAGTTTAATTCCCACATGGAACGGCACCTTGAGTCGCCCATTTTAATCTTGATTCTCCGGAACAGCGGAAAGCGAACGACACATAAAAATAAGCAGTTGGAAATACATGCACACGCATCGCGTCCACGCTACTGCTGTGTACGGTGTGTGTACAAGCATATAAAATTAAGGATTCTCAATTAAGCCTCCGGATAGTATCACTACACTTAAAATATTTTGCCTCAAAATGTAGTGATACTATCCTGAGGATCAAGCGCCCATCTACACAAGACCCACCGCACCATAACATATGTTGGAAAAAATTTCAGTTTTTTTGTACACAAAAAGATTGAATCGAAATCTTAAAATAAAAGTATTTTTGCAGAAAGTGCAGTTAATGCTTGCACCGAGATTTTTTCCAACATACGTTGCAACAATGATAACATATGTGAGCAAAAATTTCAGTGAAACTCAATTTATCGGTACACGGAAAGATTAAACTGAAACCTTTCAAATATATTTTGTCAAAAATTTGGGAAAATGTGTGCATTGATAATAATATATGTTTCGCCTGTTTTAAAGTGAAATGCGAATTTTAGAATACAATCGACATCTGGATGTAAGATATTTTACTGTATGATTAATTTAGCAGTATATAATACTCTACTTACGAACAGACCGAAGCGATATCATAAATAGTAAAATCGGAATTAAAATTAACGTCTTCATTTTCCCAAAGCGCCAGTACTGCGTTTCGAAAAAAACTTCCAGATCCACAACTAACAAGATTTTGCATGCGTGTCGTGATTGCTTATATACTAGCCATTATCACATTATTGACAAAAATGATTATCTACATTCAGGTGGGGAAATAAAGCGAAAGAAATAGACTGTTTTGTAGAAGTTATTTTTCTTGCTGTGAAATAGAAAGCCTCTATTTACTATCCTCGAAAATGTCAAGAGTAGACCAGATGCGAGTCGTGACAATCGTAAATAAGCGATATTGTGAAAGAATATAAGAATTTTCACAACACCTACGCATTACACTTTTTTATAAATTTTTTGGGGTAAACATTTTTTTCAAAATATAAAAACTTCCCGAAGAGTTCGTAGCTTATACTGTTACGTTCCTTACAAACTTATAAAGAAATATTTTTCTAAATTGAATTTCTTATAATTTTCTCGCTAATCTTGAAAAATCATTTTAAAAATTCGCTATTAAATCAAATTATATTAAAATATGGCAATAAGCGATGCTAAAATAAAAAAGCTAAATACCAATGATTGATTTTTTTACACAAATATAGGTTTTCAAATCATTTCACAGGATCCTAAAAATTTCCAGAAATTGCAACACATTTGGTAGTATTTCCAAATATTACAAAGGATTTCATAGATATTCACAAGATTTTAGGGATTTTATAGAATCTCCAAATATTTCAAAGGATATACGGCATTTTTAAGGTTTTGAAAAATATCAAGCTGTTTTAAGTTTTAACAGATTTCAAAGAATTTAAAATATTTTGATGGTTTTCAAGGATTTCTAGACAAGAATTTTTCTGTTGAGCAAAATATATTATTAGACTACCTCATATTACTGAACATTCACTTTTGTATTGATCAATTATTTCTTCTTTTTCATATTTTTATTTATCTAATTTTTTAACAATATTTTTTCATCACATCATAAACATTTTAATACATCATTTTTCTAGATTCTTAGTAATAGTCTTAATGAAGCAAGCGAATTCTCAATTTAAGAGTATCTTCTAACCAAAGGGAGAAAGTATTCCTAATCTTAAAATGAGAATATGAGTGGGGAAAGAAGGAATGCGCAAAGGAAACTGCGCCTTGCTCTGTTCAATCATTTCTCTTAATGTTTTGTGCCACGTGTTTTTCGATAAGTTTTTTGAATTCGTAATAAGAGACAAGCTCGAAGAAATGCAAACAATTATAAGGATAAATCGCGTGCGCACATCCATCTCCTTCTCTTTACAGAAAAGGTTATAATCCACATTATTTATTCGCTGGCGTGTAGAACCAAACTATTTGAGTTGCAACTATACTAGAGTCCCTCTATAGCAGCTGTCTCGGGGGTACCCTTAATCAACAAACATGCTATAGAGGGACTGTCCAAACCGTTCTTCTTCTCCTTCTTGCTTATGGCTTCTTATAGCGCCGAACCGTAAACATCGCAACTCCGCTGACCTTGCAAACGCCTCCCTCTCGTCCCCTTGGACCGCCTTGTCTGTTATAGAGGGAACTGCTATAGAGGGACTCTAGTGTATTCTTAAACTTACTGGGAAATTCTTGAATATATATTCTTAAGGTAAGAGGGCCTCCATCGTACATTAAGAATATATTCTTGGTGCCTATTCAAGTTGCAAATATTCTTACACTTAGTGAGAAAAAAATCTCATTCAAAATGTTAAGTTTTCAAGTCATAAAGACAAATTTTTGAATAAAAGAGACGATTTTCGAACAAAATAAGTATATTTTCAACTGATAAAGATCCATATAATGACAAAAATGGAATAGCAATATTTTCAGTAAAGAAAGTAAGTTTAAAACAAAAATAATAATTTTCAATACAATTCTTAACAAAAGAGATGAACTTTTACTAAAATAACGAATCGACAATCAAAAAGTAAATTTGTAATCAAATAAATAGTTGTATTTTCAACCCAGAAGATGAATTTTTTACTAAAAAAAAATAAAATTTCAACAAAATACAGAAATTTTCAAATAAATAGTTGAATTTCCAGCTGGAGAGGGCAAATGTTCAACCAAACATGGAATAGCTCAATTTTCTTTTTAATCTTAAGAAAATATTCACATTTTTAACAAAAAAAAAAAAAAAGTATATTTTTCAACTACAATATCGGTGAGCCGAGACACTTCCTACTTGACATGATTCTTGAAAAGATATATGGCTTCGAGGCTGGGTCTCATGGCCAAGAACAAAATGATAATCACCTGTCTTTAAACATTTTCATTGAGTCAAATTTCAAGGGAAAAAAATCTTTCCTCTAGAGAGTACTACACATTAGATTTTAGGAAATATTTCAATATATTTGATCATTTATTATACTAGATCATAATTACTATTTCTATAGAAAAAATCGGGTTAATTTCCAACATTTTGTTATGAATTTTACCGAAAATTCCGAAAATAATAAAAAAAGTAGTTTCAATTTTTGACTAATTAGCTGAATTTTGAATAAAAAAATGTTCTTCAGTTTTATTAGAAGACAGATTCTAGGACCAATGTCAAATGGACAGGATAACTCGAGCAAGAACTTATTGAAGTACCCTGTAAATTCCAGATTTTCCATTTTTTTTCCTATGAGGTATTTATTTTGAAAATATTTTTTCAATAGAACTGGCAGAAATGAATCGTTCCTGCTAATTTCACCATAAACATAAGTGTCACACTTTTCTTACTGCTAAACTTTAAATATAAAATTTTGATTAAGGAAACTTCTGTAAATCATATGCAACCTGCTCAAATCATATAAGATTTTCTGTAAAATCCATAAAAAAATGTTGAAAAAGAAACTGAGTTTCCTTCTAAAGGAAAGGTCATGTCAACAATGTTCTAGTAATTTAAATTTTCAAAAATTTGAAAAAATTTAAAACAAAATGTGGATCTTGGAAGATTTTAAAACAAAATTGAGAAGCGTTTCAAAATTTTTGAAAGGTTTCGAAAGGAACATCATTTCTTTTTATGATCCTTGAGAAAATTTCAAATGATTTCAAAACATTTCTCATTGGCCCGTGAAGTAAATATTACACTGAATTTAAGCGATAAGGAATAGCCTTATTTTTAGTTTCAAAACGCGAGATGGTACGACTTGACTTTTTATTTCAAGGTTGTCTGCTTCGCGTATATACATTATTAGTAATGTAAACTTCTTTTCCGTAAAGTCAAATTCACAAATAACTAGTTTATTGTTTCCTTATTTTGAAACCAAATTTCAAGAGGAAACTGAAAAAGGTTCAACACGGTTTCCTATAATTTCGAAAAAGAATTTACAAGATTTAAAAATAAAAGTTTTCAATTTGGAAGATCACAAAACTTTGAAAATAATTCGAGTCAGTTTAAGAAAAATTTAAAGGGTTTATAATTTATATATTTAGAAAGTTCACGAGTTTCGAAAAGTTTAAAAAATAATTTAAGGCTTGTACATTTTTTTAAAGAAATTGTAAGCAAAATATGGATCTTTCAAGATTACGAAACAAAATTTGCTTCATGGGAAAATTTCCAATAATTTTTCATTTTGAAATGTAAATTCTGAGAGAAAGTAGAAAAATATTTCGAAACATTTCAAAAGATTTCCTAAAATTTCAACGAAAAAAAAATCAAAGCAAAATTTTTCAATTTGTCAGGGTTCCACAATGACAGAGAAAATTCGGGACGACTAAGACATTTTGAAGAATGAAATTTCGGTCATTTTGAAGTTCCGAAAATTGCCAAAATAAAAAATCCCGAATTCGAACATTCCCAAATAACAAAATTGCCGAGAGTTTATAATATTACTGAATTCGAAAATTCACGAATAATAAAATTCCAGACAGAAAATTGCCGAATTAAAAAATATCTGAACTAGAAAATGTCCGAATTTAAATAATCTGGAAGATGTTTCTTTTATAATAATATTATTAATTTATTGAAAATCCAATATTTTTATCAAAGAAAATTTGTTTAATACTCATTTATCTCGAAACTTCTTTCTAATTTTCTTTTTACTTCAAAATTCGATATTCGAGAACGTTGTTTGTAATTTTTAAAAATAATATGCACATTTTCAAACAAAATTGTTCATCTGGAAATATATATAGTTAAAAGTTTGTCATAAGGACAACCGCAGGATTTCGCCGGGAGCGGGTGCTAATCTGAAAAATTGCACCCACTCTCAAGGAAATCGCGGTAAAATTGAAAATCACTTAAAATTGTTGGTAACTTTGGCTGTACAGATCTTCG
>CAKNXH010063504.1:0-59688 GCA_932178445.1 Andricus quercusramuli | reverse complement strand
ATGAAGTTTTAACAAAGTTGTGTAATTTTCAACCAATTAATTGAATTTTCAAAAAAAAAAAAAAAAAAAAAAAGAATTTCCAATAGAAAATTCAATAGTTGCGTTTTCAATTCAAAAGATAAATTTACAACAAGAAATATAATTTGACAGAAACTAGGTGTGAATTCGATCTCGAGTGTTTCGACTTTGTATTTATGATCATTTTTGAATTAATCAATACTATATATAATATATAATAATAATTATATATATAAATAATATAATATAATAATAATTAAACTAATTATATGAATTTAAAATTTTTGAAGAATGTTACTATTACAAAGCTTCCTTTATGAGGAAGCAAAGTTAATTTTACATCATTAATTGATAATATTTTTAATATTTGCTTGAAAGTTGAACTAGTTTATTAAAAAATCAGTTTTGTGGTTGAGGATTCATTAATTTAGTTGAAAGTGTTTCTCTTTGATTGAATGTTCATAATTCTAGTCGAAAAATTATTTTCTTATTTGAATTTTTAACTATTTTGTTGGAAATTTGTGTTTTTTATCGTAAATTGAGTCTTTTGTACAGAAAATTCAACCATTCCATTTTTGTTCAAAAATTTATCATTTTTGATTGAAAATTTCAACCAATCCAACTTTTTGGTTGAAAATCAATATTTTTAAAATAAATTCAACTATTTCTTAAAAATTCATGTACTTTGTTTAAAATTCAACGTTTTCTAAAACATGTTCTGTGGGTCCTATAGAAAGTTGTAAATGTTCTACACTTTAAGAAAGGAAAAAGTTTGATTCGTTGTTTTAGAAATATTATTTCGGTCATGAGTAACCTACGATTTTCAATAAAAAGTATAAGAACTGCGACTCAAAATACAACTAGTTGATTTCTTCTTGTTTTTTCTTGCAGAAAGCAAAAAATTAAATATAAAGTATACATTTCTACGATTGAAAACTGTGTATAACTTTTTATTAATATTTTTCTAACTTTGTTGTGGAAATGTACAAGGTATTTCAGAAAACGGCAGGATTTCACTTTTTTTTTAATTGTATGTTTGACGTCATAAAAAAACTTTCAATTGTACGTCAATTATTCTAGAAAATTAAAAATCTTTAAAAAAATGGTAGAAATGTAATAATTTAACCCCGAAAAAAGATAAATTTTCACTTCGGGCCCGATTTTTTTATTTCTCTCAGTCGAATTTATTATTTAACTAAATGACACGTCAAAACTTGACATTTCACACATATTATTTTTTTCTATCAGAATCATTGCAGATAAACTCGAGGATCATAAATATTCATTTTAAGATTTAGGCTAATTGCTGTAAACAATTTATTTATTCAAAACAGGCGAAAAGTTAATTTGAAACTTCTCAAGTGCATACCCGCATAAAATCTCAGTCAATCGTCCACTGACAATGAGTACAGTCACATTTTAGTTAAAGCCAGAAGAAACAAATATCAATTCATATGTGCGATTATTCTTCTTTGAAACTATATTTCCATAAAAAGTATAATTTCGAGACTTAGGAGATTTTGGTGGAAATCCTCGAAGACAAGAGTTGGGTCCAGAGCGAAATAATTGAGTCAACTTTTCCAGATAAGTTTTTAATTAATTTATAATATCAATTTCCAATTGATTTGGTTCACTCAATGAGATTTCAAAGAGTTTGAAATACTTTACGCATTCCAAGGAAATTTAAGAAGATGCTGCAGGATTTTTCTTTTTCTGAATATTAATTTCAGTAATTTAAATGGATGTCAACGGCGATACCACGCTGAAAACACCAGTTCCCGTTAGATCACTGAAGTTAAGCAGTGTTGGGTGCGGTTAGTACTTGGATGGGTGACCGTTCGGGGAATACTGCGTGTTGTTGACCCGTCGTGGGTGTGGTGGACCCACACTGGTAGTATTTATCCACCTAGAAACACTACCCGAATCGGGTAGTGAGGCAATGAACTTTCGAGTTCGAAATGCTAATCAATTTAAATGGAATTTTGAAGAATTTGAAACACTTACGATATTTTAAAAGGATTCTATGGCACTCGCAGGAGATTCAGAGACATTCAAGGAATTCCCAATTCTGGCTGAAGATTAAGAAATTAAAGCTCTTCTGACTAAAATTCATGATATCTCTTGAAATCGAACTATTTATGCTTGTCGGTGGGGAGGGGGAGGGGGTCGCACATTTATATTTAACGATTTTTGCTTCAAATAGATGAAAATATTTATGTGCATTGTATATGTATATATATGTAGGTTTCGCAAGACCATTTTCCTTTCTCAATTTTGAAAGACAAATTATCACGGAATTTTACAATATTTTGAATGCCCCTCAAAAATCTACTCACCAAAATTCACAAATTTCACAGCATTCCAAAGAATTTAAAATTCTTATTATTCAATTCTTATTATATTATTTACTTTCGAAAACTTACAAGTTTTTCTTTTTAAGATTTCAGCGTCTTGATAATATTCCGACCGGATTTTCAATCCATGTTAATAATTATTTTTAAAAACAATGACTTGAGTTAAATTCGAATACAGTGAGCTTGAATCATTTTCAACCTGAAAGTTTTGATACTCAAATATTCTTTATAGAATTTTGATGCAGGTGCAATTCAATTATTTATTAGGCTCACTTGAAATGATTGTTTGTTTAGTGTTATTTAACAGTAAAAACTGAGTGAAAAAATTTGCCAATGTGTGAGATAATTCAAACACAGTTGACGTTTTGTATCGGCAGACGGCGCTGTAGAATAAGTAACGGGTAGTCTGCCTCCAGCCACCGAAGTGTAAACACGTCTCCTGTATAAAGCTAGCATTAATTAATAATTCGCTCTCGCAACTTTCATTTATTTCCTTACAATGTTCAAACATAGTTTACGTTTTGTATCGTCAGACGGCGCTGTAGAATGAGTAACGGGCAGTCTGCCTTCAGCCACCGAAGTGTAAACACGTCTCCTGAACAAAGCTTGCATTAATGATTAATTCGCTCTCGCAACTTTCATTTATTCCCTTACAATTCAGAAGTGGGATACACCCCATGTATCGGAACAACCGCGCAGGTCGTTTTGTAAAATTTTTCGGATCATGGTGGCTCTGAAAAGTGCCTAAAACGAAAAATGCCATGTGACGGTTAGTGGTTTCCGTGTAGCTCGCACCTGTTGATCATTTAGTGAAATACCCCCCTATGTTCGGAAAGTGTCCTCTTGGTCACAAAATGGTGGCCAAAATGCCTGCGCCAAACTCCTAAACAGTTACCGATAGTGAAAGTTTGGCGGCACCCGCGTCGCCAGTGTTCCCCAACTACTTTTCGTGAGTGAATCTAACCTTCCGTTTCGAAAGTGAACGAGTGGGGCAGTCTCATCGCCAGTGACTCTCAGTTCGCTTCCGATCCAAAAACGAACTTGAACCTTCTGGCCGAAGTGACACTTTGGTTACGCCGCGACCAAATCGATCTAAATGAATCTTCCGTTCTTCCGCGATTTATTTTATTTGAATAAAAACTTCCGCTAATGACACTTCCGTTCTTCCGCGATCTATTTTATTAAAATATACTTCGGTTTTTCCGCGATCTACCTTACTTAAATAAAAACTTCCGTTCTCGAAACCTCCGTTCCTATACGACTTAATCTGTCCAAATAAAACTTCTTGTAGTGACAATTTCATCCTTCTGCCATTAAATTTATTTGAATAAAACTCCTACCCAGGTGAAAAAGTGAGAAAGCCAGGCCCTTCGAAATTCAACCCATCCTCGTTTACAATCAATACGCTTGAAGAAGTGTTAAGGACTTACGATTTGCCGAGTTTGGGAATTAAGGCAGAGCTCGTAAAACGCCTTACGGAGCACGATGCCACAGGAGCCTGGATGGAAGAAGCTTCGACCATCCAAGGTATCGAAACGATTGATGTTCTGAGCACAGATCTTGGAGAAAATTACGGAGCAAGAAATCCTCCCTTACGTGTCCTGCAGAATAACACTTCCGCAGATGCCAATAACCTGGCACGAAAAGAAATAGAGTTCTTCAAAGAGAGCGCGAATTGCTTCAGAGGGAACTAGATCTTGCTCGGAGGAAGATCCAACTGTTACAGGAAACTCCAAGGCTCAGGAAGTTGCGCCTCAGCGACACGTGAATATATCTTCCCTAAAAGAGCTTGTGAGTGACTGTGACGGGATGAGCTCCGACTACACAAAATGGAAAAACCAGTTTGAACTTCTGAAGAGAAGCTATGAGCTGGATGACGCTCAAGCCCGCCTTATGTTTGCCGCAAAACTTAAAAACAAAGCTCTACAATGGTTCCAGTCCAAATCGGAATATATTGGTATGTCGGTCGCCGTTTCATTCACCGAGCTCGCGACAATGTTTGACCATCGACCAAAAAAGCTGGCACTTCGGACAAAATTTGAAGAAAGGAATTGGAAGTCCAATGAATCATTCAACGATTACATCCATGAAAAACTTATCTTTGCCAAGGCAGTCCCTATTGCTGACGACGAAATGGTGGACTACTTGATCGATGAAATCCCGGATACCAGCATGAGGAATCAAGCGAGAATTCAGAATTTTAACGAGAAGAAAGCTCTTCTGAAGGCCTTTGAGAAAATCTCGCTCAAGAAGGATGTTCCGAAATCCGAGTCGTCTCAATACTCGACCTCCGAGGCTTGCTTCAAGTGCTTCGAAATGGGACATAACTACCAGCAATGTCCTAATAAGCAGAGGAGACCTACGCAAATCAACATCAAAGATTCTGAAGACGGAGATGACACTTGTGGATGCTTCAAGACCGTCAATTATAATTTTGACATTTCCGGGGAGACCATCGAGGTCCAGCTTGACACACTTGTCGGCACGGTAAGTCCAGTCAGCTTCATCAAAGAAGAATTTATTCCGAAGAACATTTTAAAATCATCATTCACACAAGGTCGTGAAAGCAGCGTAATAAACAAAAGCGAATTACAAATATCAGGAGAAATCCCTGTAAGTATAAGAATAGATAACGTAACTTGCAAAAACTTGAACATTCATATCGTTCCGGATTCGACTATGAAAACTTCCGCTATCTTAGGTAGACAAACGTTAAAAGAATTCGGTATTGGTTTGACAGAACATAGTAACTTTGAACGTAAAATTCCGGAAATCTTCCTGATCAACGCTTGCGTTGACGGCGATGTCACAGACTTGCTGCTTGACGTCAATCCAAACTTAGACTTCAGTACGCGTGCGAAACTTAATGATTTGTTCACGAAAAAATATGTTTCACCAGAACGTCCAGATTTGCCTAAAATTAAAACAGAACTTATACTCAGACTCACTGATCATGAACCCTTCAATTTTAGACCTAGAAGATTATAATCGGAGGCCGAACTCTGGTTAAGAGTCTAATTCGACGTTGTGTCTCTTGTGTGCGTGAACGAGCTTTCACAGTTCAACAACTTATGGGCAGCTTGCCTGATTTTAGGACAACAACTTGTAGGCCGTTCACTCATACTGGGGTTGATTACGCTGGTCCCTTCTCTGTTCGAGTTGCACCAGGTATGGGTCAGAAAAGCTATAAAGGCTATGTTGCACTATTCGTTTGTTGTGTGACTCGTGCAATTCACTTAGAATTTGTGTCAGATTACACTTCTCAAGGCTTTTTAGCAGCCTATCAACGCTTTATCGCTCGTAGAGGAAAACCCTCATATTAATATAGCGACAATGGTACTACTTTTCAAGGTGCCGATCGAGACTTGAGACACAATATTTCTCAACTTAGAAAAGATGTTGATTTGATCAATCTTTTTTCAGTGGAAGGAACGACCTGGCACTTTATTCCACCTGCATCACCTAATTTTGGGGGACTCTGGGAAGCAAGCGTTGAAAGTCTCAAGCATCATTTTCGAAGATGTGTGGGTTACATACCTTAACTTTCGAGGAATTTACTACGACCCTAGCTAGAATAGAATCCTGTCTGAACTCGCGTCCAATAGGCCCTCTTTCTGATGACCCTGATGATTTCTCGTATCTGACACTAGGTCATTTTTCGATAAGTGCCCCTCTAACTGGTGCTCCTGAACCTTCGGTGGAACTCATTCGAGAAAATCGCTTGACTAGGTGGCAGATCGTGCAACGCATCGCGGAAATGTTTTGGCGAAGGTGGAAGGTAGAATATTTGCATTCCTTACAACAGCGCTATAAATGGAATCAGGAGCGGCCCAACATTAACGTTGTAGATATGGTATTAATTAAACATGATGCTCTCCTGCCTTCAAAAAGGACATTGGGTCGCATCATTAGGTGCTATGAGGGAAAAGATAATTGTGTCCGTACGGTTAGAGTTAAAGCTGCTGTCTCAGAATTCGGTTAAAGATGCTGAATCATCTGACTCTCTTAAACAGACAGTAAGTTAAGTGAACCAATTACGCGCAATTCTTCTTTATACTGTGACTGTTTTTGAGAACTCTTAAAGCTACGAAGTTTAATATTAATGTTTAATAATTCTATGTATTCTAAAATTTTTAGTATTGTATTTTTAACACTTACTATTTTTATAATGTTAACGTTCTTTATAATGCTCTGTCTTATCAGCATGTCATTTTTTCTTATATGAGAGTATTTGTCATGGAGGGCGGCCAATTTGTTCTTCTAATAATAAAATCGGCAATTTGTGATCGTTTTCTCGGCGGGCGGCAAAAATTGTTTTTTTTTCTTGTTACTTCGTTGTCAATTCTTGCAATCTTTTAGAAATTAATAATCTGATTTTAATTTCTTTCGTGCTGTTCTAACACCACGAGGCGGGCGGTATGTTAAGAGTGTGTCTGTCTTCTGTACAATTCAGTTGGTTACTTGTTGTGTAATTATGTATGTGTGTTTGGTGTTTGTGAGTGTGGTGATTAGCGCCTAATTTTCGCCAGTAAGCGTCCTAGTGAGCACCGCGCCGGATCGTTCTGGGAACTCCGGGAAGTTTTAATTTAAAATGAATAGAACTATTATAGACTATTAAGTTATAAGTTTTATGTGCAGTTTTTTATAAGGAATTTAATATTGACTGGTTTTTAAATAAATAACCTTAATTAGTGTTTCCCGCCAAGATAAGTGTTGGTTTTCTTAATACCCTTACCATCGCAGGATACTATAAAAGATTATGTAAAGAACCATTGTGTTTGTGTTTGTGTGTAATCTAACAGATTTGAAAATACAACTATTTTGTAGAAAAATTGTCTTCTTCGCTTGAAAATGCAACAATTCAGTAAAAATTCTTTTTTCTTTCTTGTTTTAAAATTCGACTTTTTAGTTTTAAAATTTATTTCTTTTGGTAAAAAAAAAATATAGTTTATTTTGGTTGAAAATTCAACTATTTTAATAATATTAGAGGATTAATATGATAAGATATGATAATAGCACCTTTCGTTCATCAATTGTTTGTACTAGTCGGGAAGTTATGGTGATTTATATATTTCTAAAATTGATTTTTATGGTAAGAATGTTCTCATTCTCATAATTTCAAGTTGATGATGAGGAGTACAGATTGACGTCGAGTCGGGTATCAGGTTCGCAACCCAGCCTAAGAACCCGAAAGTCTAGTATGGGCTGAATACTCAAACCAGCCCGAAAGATTATTTCGAAAATTATAAAAATTTCTGGGAAATCTGGAAAATTACAATTTTATCTTCTACTCATTATATACATTGTATGTTGACAAAAGCCAAACGTGTTCCTACTGTGCCGCTTGAAATCTATTCATTAACACTTTTGATATTTGTTCATTTTCTTTCAATGAAAGAATCTAAAATTATGGGAACTGAAATCACATCACACAAAACTATCAGGTATCAAGTTGATGCGGCAAATGGATCAAAAGGATGCAACGTTTTGATACCTATATGCATGATCAACTTGATTCAAATTTCGAGATCAATTATCTGTCATAAAATTTCAACTACTCAAAACATTATAAAATTATTTGAACCTCTTACCTAAATGATGATTCTTGATGATCGTTTAAAATTGAATTGTGAATCAAATTTTGAAGAAAAATCATTTACTTAGCTCCGTTTATTTGAATTCATGGTTATTGAGGTTGTGGATGTTTGATTACAAATGTGAGCAAATCATGATGAAGGGTCGATTATCGATTTGCTGAACTTGAATTTGACAGAAAGGAATGTTTTTCGAAAATCGTCAACTGTCGTTCTGTTTTGCATACTGATGCTAATACGCCTTGAAGTTCTTCTCCTTAATTTTCATTGATCCTCTAAAGCGAATCATATTGAGTTGAAATTCTAGATCAAAATAGCTGCAACACTTTGATACCCCAAGTTTTAGTGTAATTCTAAAGATTTCTCCAATTTTCAAATATTTTTTCCATAATCAAATGGTAGTGCATGTAAAATTAAAGTAGTTTATGAAAAATTTATATTTGGTTCATTATAAAAAAAATCGATAAACAATATCACATGAATTCATAATATCAATTTGTGCAATAATGAAGCCTCGGAAGAGATAAAACTGGCGGAAAAAACATGTGTTTTCTAGAACCTTTGTCCAAACTATAAGCGTATGTTGATATAATTTTTCAGATACCGCTATTTTTTCTATAACATACAGGTATACAAGTACATAGATCAGAAAATCTCTATGAAACTTCATTGTTAAATAAATAAGTAATTGGACATATGCGAAAGACGCTAGGAATAAAAAAAAAATATATATATATATATATACACGATGACAGACATAAACCGGAGTAAAAAACATTACTCCTCGCACAGTAAAAACTAGGCCTTTATTTTTAACTAGGATACTTTCTAGGGCGTTCTAATATGATCTCACAAATAGTGTATTTTAGAACCAGTTTCTGTCTTGTTTAGTTTGCTAACTTCAGATTGATAAATGATCCGAGATAGCGAAATAAAGGTGTTCAGAGGGTGCATTGTTTCAATTATGCCAAACTTCAATCTTACAAAAAGCAAAAAATAGAAATAGTGTTGAACCGTCACACTCAGACGTCGCGAACTTCAGCCCTATGGGTTACCTTGGTTTCTGAATTTGACAGTTTAGAATTTGTTTTATCAGATTAAGTTATTGACATTTGATTCTCATTTCGAGCCTATTTCAATCCACAAATCGATTCTATTTTATTACAGTGGCGGATCAAACTGAGGTGCAATTGTTTTGTTCCGCAAACTGTTTCAATACCAAATTGAGTTCTAAATCGAATCCTAGTTTTTACAGTGCAATAAGTGAGTCGAAAAACGTCGAATGTTGATGAATTTGGTGACACTCAATTTTTGCATAAAACCAATTCCTTCCATATGAGATGAGAATGTCTTAATTAAAATGATCATAGTAAAAAATGACAAATGATTTCATTATTTGCGAGAGAGAATCTTGACACTGATAAAGTCGTTATTTCACATATATGTGAGATAGTGGCAACTTATGTATATATTTGTACTCTGATGATGCAATGGAATATTCCTCAGATACAGTCTTTAATAACCCTATTATTCACTGAAGCATTATTCAGTTTGTTCTCTACTCTGCGAAAATGAGGATGGTCTGTATTTTTGTTTTCACTTTGGCGGTCATCGTTAATTCTATTGGTAAATATAATAATATAATATATCTGTAATTCTTATAATATTTCGTAAAATAGATGTATGAAGACAGCTATTTATCAGGCCTGTGGAGCGGATCTAAAGTCCTCCTTTTCAGCTATAGTCATATTATAGCCATATGTATATTTGCACTGTAAAAACTGGAGATTTATTTTTTGATGGTATTCTTTATTTTCACGACCTATTTTTGAACAGGATAACTTCATGCTGTTATTTTCAGTCCAAAAAGAAACGATTCTGGATTCCCACCAGTGGTCTTATTTAAGCACCACTGGAGACTAATCTTTCTCACTCTTATTGTTTTTACAGTCTATGATGTCAAAAATGATGACGTCATAGATTAGAGAATTATTTGTCATTATATTTTCTTTGCTTAATGGTAGACAGTTGCGGTTTTTTCAGAAATTTTCAACTATTTGTCTAGTATCCACTTGGAGTCACTTAATAATTATTTAAGTTAAGTAAAAATAATTGTTCAAACAAATTATTATCGTTGATAACAATCTTCATCTATATTAATGCCAGATAATTGCGGTTTTTTCTCAAATACTTAACTTTTTGCCCACTTTTCACTTAGTGAGATAATACTTAATGCAACTTCGTTTTTTGTGCAAGATAGCTTTTTTGTTCCGATTAATTTTTTCAATGATTGGGAGAAGAGCGAAAATGATTCAAATAAAAAAGTGAAATACTATTTACAAAATGATTCTTGCTGAGGTTCACTTATTATTTGATCATAACTGAAAAGTCAGAGCAAAACTCAAGATTAAAAAAAAAAGCAACTTTCTAGCATTACTGTAAGAAAGCATAGTTATGAACATTAATCAGTTGTTTAAATAAGCATGTTTGTTAACTTGCATTAATTATCACCTCACTGAGTGAAAAGTGGATAAAAAGTTGAATTTTTCAGATCAAACCGCAACTATATTGCATTGATAAAGAAGAGTATAGTTATAAACAATAATAATTTCTTCAAATATTTATTTTTCTAGATTCAATTAATCATTTACTCACGCTATGTGAAAATTAGACAGATAGTGTTGCCAATTGCAGGAAGAATCGCAACTTTCTAGCATCATTCGAATTAAATATTAATAAAAACAATAAATTGTCTAAACAGATAATTTCGTACTTTATAAAACTGACTTATGGTGGAGATATTTGGAAAGTAATATTGTATTCGCTTTCTATGGTTGGTTGTCAAGAGAAATGTTGCGTTCCAACACGATTTAGCTAATATTGAGCATTCTCGATGAAATTTACAGAAACGTCTTTTTTTCTTATGGAAAATGTGTTAAACTTCGTGAGGCTCTTGCTCCACCTCTAAATATCATAGAGAAAATGGATTTATTTTTTATGTGGATTCGAATGAATTTCTGGACGTTACTTATAAAAAACCGAGATTCCGTAGGAAAAATTTATTTATTACAACATAAATAACTGATGTCGATAATGGCTCATAAAAGCTGTTTATGAGATTAAAAAAATTCAATAACATTCATGAGTTCAATAAAAAAACTCTTTTTGTCTATAAATTGTTAAGATTCAGTGCGAGTCACATGACGAATCGCAGCCAATTCCCGTAAAACAATTTTCGAGCAATTATTTCTATTTTAGTTTTTTAATTCCACGCAATGGGAGCCGAATTATTTCTAGGGCCCCATGGTAATAATAATTCATTTGAAAAATATATTGCGAATTAAAAATGAAATGGATTTTTCAAATAATTATCACTAATTCTTTCTAAATATAATAAAATTCTCCAGTCTCACTTTTCAGGCATCAAGTCAGCATTGGAGTACTTTAGAAGTATACAGTTGTTTCTTCAAAATTGAAAATTCGATTTTTGAGAATGTTTCTCGACTCTTCTGTAAAATCGTTAAGAGAGTTTGTTTGGAGTTAAACCGAATAGAAATATGAGTGGGGGGGGGGGGGAATTGGGTTAGTCCACGCGCTACGGGCAAAAACCAGTTAAATCTTCAACTCGTTTTCGCTCGCAGCGCTTGGGCTAATTCGTTCTTGCGATGCGAAATAATCAACCCGCTTTTGCTCCGACTCTTTTTTCAGTCTGCTTTTGCTATCAGCCCCTTAAGTGTTATTTGACAGCGAAACCAGAGTGAAAAAGTTTGCCAATGAATTAGATATATGAAAAACTGTTTATTTTATGGAGGTTTTTGTATAGCAGAAAATAGTTTGACATTAACCCTTTAAGGGCCAAGCCTTGATCCTATTGAGTATTCGATAACTCATAACCACCTCAGGAGATGCGGAATAGTCCACTTCGATCTAATAATAGATCGTATTTATTTTTCAGAATTTTAAGCTTGTAGCCTGAAAATTGGGAAAATCGAAAAAAGTGAACGTTGCTCAGCTGCAACAGTGGTCTTTAAAGAATTGAGGTTATTAAAGCGTTTACGCACTCCTCTTCTACAAAAAACATATGTATATTTAACGGGGAAAATGTACGGTGGGGTGTTTTAATATTTGAAAATTATTTCTCATAATTTTCATTGAAGCATCTGAAAGATGCTTTCTGCAGAGAAACGTTGAATTCAGCTAAAGATATTCGACATAAATGTGCTGAACAAAAAAAATGATTCTCCTATTTCTTCTTGCAGAATGCAGTTCTCAGCCCGACGAGAAACCTAATAGCGAACGTAATCCTGGCCCTTCTTCTTCTTCTTCTAATCGACGACAACATTTTCCTCACCGGATTTCTCCAGAGGAGGCTCCTTTTCGTGGCAGGTTCAGGTCTCCTGCCAGCAGGAGTCCTCATGGCGAACGTAATCCTGGTTCTTCTTCTGCCAGACAACATTCACCTGAGCGGACATCTCCTCAGGAGCCTCCACTTCATGCCAGATCCATTTCTCCTCTGGGCAGGCTTTCTTCAGATCGAGTATTTGGATGTAAAACAGAAGAACTTGGATATGTACGGCTTATTCCTCGCACAAATCGAAACCAACAGTTTGAATTTCGAAGATACGTTATTCCAGCTGGTATGCCAATTAGATATCGAGTAGAAAAAAATAGATATGTACCCGTTCCAACCCAAGAATATATTGTATTATCCACATTCAATGATGACATTTTTGCAATATTGGATGATAGTGGGACTCTTCGTGGAATTTACAGGAAAGATGCACGTGATTCGCGAGTAAAAATAAATATGATAAGCGGCGCAGTTATTAATTTGACTCCAGATGAAAAAAGGGAATGTATAGTAGGCCAAAGTCCAACATTCATCTCAAACAGTTTTATTAAAGTTTCTGAAAATTACGATTCACTACGTTGTGAACGAAATCCCAACGTCGAAAGTAATCCTGGTTCTTCTTCTGCCAGACCACATTCACCTGAGCAGACATTTCCTCAGGAGCCTACACCTCATGCCAGATCCATTTCTCCTTTGGTCAGGTTTCCTCCAGATCGAGTATTTGGATGTACAACCGAAGAACTTGGATATGTTCGGCTCATTCCTCGCACGAATCCGAACCAGAAATTTGAATTTCGAAGATATGTTATTCCTGCCGGTATGCCAATTAGATTACGAGTACAACCAGTGAAATTTGTGCCCGTGCAAACCCAAGAATATATTGTATTATCAACATCCAATGATGACATTTTTGCAATATTGGATGATAGTGGGATTCTTCGTGGAATTTATAGGACAGATAGAACTCATTCGCGAATAAAAATAAATATGATTAGCGGCGCATTTGATAATATGACTCCAGATGAAAGAAGGGATTGTCCAGTGGGCAAAACACCAGCAATCTTCTCAAAAAGTTTTATTAAATCTTATGCAAATTACGATTCACTGCAGTGTGAAAGGAATCCCAAAGTCGAACGTAATCCCAGTTCTTCTTCTTCTGCCCGACAGTCTTGGTCTTCTGCGGGCAGAACTTTTCCTCAAGAAGTACTTGGATATGCTCTTGAAAAACTTGGATATATTCGGCTTATTCCCCAGGAAAATCCGAACCGGCAATTCGAATTCCGGAGATATGTTATTCCTGCCGGTTTACCAATCAGATTGCGAGAAGAAAGGGATGTATATGCGCCCGTGCCAACCCGAGAATATATTGTTTTATCAACATCCGAAGGTGTCGTTTCTGCAATACTGGAGTATACTGGAATTCTTCTTGGAATATATAAGGCAGATGAATATAGTTCGAGAATAAAAATAAACATGATAAGTGGCGCAGTTGACGATATGACCGTAACTGAAATGAAGGAATGTCCTGTAGGCAGTCATCACCCAATCTTTCCACGTTGGTTTAAAGAAGTTTCTTCCAATGAAGATAGTCTACAGTATTTGTATCATTGATTCAATAGAAAAAAAATAAACTAAGATATAATATTCCGTGTAATCCGTAGTCGGATCGAAATGAAATGGAAAGATTTGATTGCAAATGTATTATGGTTATCAAGGCTTCTTTTGTTTCATCTTTTTCTATTCCCAGAGGGTCATTCAAATTTTTTTTCATCAAATATCCAAAATTCAGAGAGCTATATGATTTTAAGTTAAACAGAATTTTCATAATTTTTGTTAGCTACAGTGTATAATTTATAGGGACATTAATTTCTCAGTGCAGTCGCGTAGCCTCATTATCCACACGCAACGAAGGACATATTGGGACGAAATCAAATAACATAGTTAACGATAAATTGCAGGACGCAATTCTCGAGTGATTTGAGAATCAGTTTTAGTCGAAAAATTTTGTTATTGAATTTAGAACGTAATGGTAACGGTGGTCGAAGTGGACGTGTCGATTTGCAGCTCTCCGGAGCATTGAGTTTCCGCCTGTTTTTCTTGCTCTTTTTTATTAAAAATTTGCAAGTTGTCTCTTTGTGTGTTCCTGGTGCGTCTGAGCAAGTTGGTTTTTTCAAAACTGCCGGTTTCTTGTTGATCTGGAATATTCAATAACTGTCATTGATCAATTGGTGCAATGGGTGCTTGTCCAGAGTGCAAGGACCTGAGTCACCTTTGAATAGGAAGATCTACGCCATTGCCCTGGGTCTCGGAAGAGACGAAATAGTCAAATATCTGTGGATTGTTAGAGGAAAAATTTTTTGTCGCAGAGAGGATGGATCTCCACGAATTCACCTGGCTAACCTGCAAGCCGTTGAGGGACTTAAATAGCAACTACTGCCTCTTAGTATCATCCTATATTTATATGACGGTAAATATAATATAACTTGTCAATTGTACCTATTTTCAACGCATCTAGCATACATAATAATTTTTTCATTTGAAAATTTTTATTTGATAACACTAAAGTTTCTCAGTTATTCTAACTGTACTAATTGAATTCATTTTATTCTGCAAAAACACCTGTTAAGTCAAAGTAATCCTGACTATATGGAGTTTCATTTTTCATTTGAAAGATCTATCATTGTATCGACAGCACGTTTGATTGTTTCCCGACCTAATTCGGAGATTTATACTTCTACTGTATACTTAAATTTTCATGCTTCAGTACCACTGAAGTTTCTTTTAGATTTATATCTATACTGTCACTTCAGAAAGTTTTGGATTCTATCTAACCCTACTCGTAATTACTTAATTTGGGCTCTGTTGGCTATTGATCATGTTATTTCTATTTCTACTATTTTTCTCTATGCGCTAGTGTTCCATCAAGTAATTTGCAACGTAAAACTAACCATTTTACATTTTTAATGAATATTTTGAATAATTGTCATGTTAACTTTATAATGCTTATTGCTTTTTTACTTTTAATTTTTACCTTTATATGTGCCTTTTTCCCTGTTTTCAATTTTAATCATGTGAACTGGATTTTGTTGTTTAATGTATTTCAGACACTTCTTTATTTAACTATACTTGAACTTGACTCTTCTCTGTCCAAATGGAAACCTTAAATATTTGTCACGTTAATGCTCAGTCGTTACCTGCCCATTACCACGAATTCAAACATCATTTTATGTCCTGTTCCTATTATATCATAGCCGTGTCTGAGACCTGGCTTACTCCTAACATTCCATCTAGCCTCATAGCACTTGATAACTACACACTTTTCCGCAGAGATAGAGATGAGAGAAGAGGGTGTGGGGTCTGTCTTTACGTCCATAACAGCTTAAGGGGCATACAGGTGGGAATGAGTCCTTGTGCCAATTACCCTATTGCTGAATACCTTTTTATCAAGGTATCTTCGTCTCGTGAGAGCATATTAATGGGTGCGATTTACAAACCTCCTAATGCTTCCTACTGTAGGGAACTTGAGACTGACATTTTTGACCTCATACCTAATTATAATAACATTGTACTTACTGGTGACCTAAAAAATAATCTTAATGCCACCAACAATTTAACTAACTATTTAAAATCAGTAGTGTTCTCTGCTGGATTATCTATAGTTCCCCATTATACCACGCACCACACCGATCATTCCAGTATATGGTTTGACATGATGATTGTTGATGATCTGGACAAGGTAATCTCTTCTACACAACACTCAATCTCATTCCTCTCGAACCACGACCTTATCAGCATTCAATACCTTAGCTTTTGATAAATTTGCGCCTCTTTATACCCTTAAAGCAAAAAAGAAGTCCACTCTTTGGATTACATCTTACATCAAAGACTTCATGAAAGAAAGAGAGAAAAAACGTAGATTGGCTAAAAGAACTAACAGTAGTTTTATTCAAGCTGAATTTCGTAAGTTGAGAAACTTGGTTCAAACCAAAATCAGGGATTCCTACAATCAACACAATTACAATTCCATTAAAAACAGGAATAAAAATGAAAACATCTGGTTTCTCTTAAGACGACTTGGACTTATTCCTCCAAAACACTTGGCTCCCGATAACAATTTTTCCCCCGCAGATCTTTTAACAGCCTTCACCACAAAATCCGGACTCCTTGTAAACAGCACTCCTTCCTCGTTCGCAGTTCCCGCAGTCCTATTCTCTTGCATATCTATAATGCATCTCTACAGGTGGGAATATTTCCCGATACCTGGACAGAGGCGTTTATTCGCCCTATTCCTAGAATATTTAACCCTACCTCTCCCAAAGATTTCCGCCCGATATCCATCCTCTGTGCCTTGTCGAAACCTTTTGAACGCATTGTCCATCAGCAACTTACTGCACATATTGAAACTAACAATTTAATGGACCCAATGCAATCTGGGTTTCGTGCCAGGCATAGCACTCTTACAGCTAAACTTAAAGTAACTTCTGACCTTAAACTGGCAATTGATAGAAGGGAAATAACGGTTGTTGTACTATTTGACTTTTCTAAGGCGTTTGATATAGTTAACCATAATTTACTATTGAATAGGCTCAAATCACTTCACCTCTCAAATATGGCTGTGAAGTGGTTTGAATCTTATCTTAGTAATCGTTCTGAAAGAGTACAAATCAGCAATGGCGAGCGTTCTGACTGTGGGGAGGTTAAGAGTGGTGTCCCTCAAGGTTCCACGCTTGCACCTACTCTATTCAATATTTATACATCTGAACTTGGTAGCGAACTTCGACACTGCAACTTTCACAAATATGCTGATGATTTCAAGCTTTACCTCTCCGGGCCTATTTCCACTCTTATGAGCTTACTTCAAAAGGTACAGGAGGATATTGATATGGTGGTGCAGTGGGCCTTGACAAACGGTCTCACTGTTAATCCTGCTAAAACGAAGGCTATAATTATAGGACCTTCCTCCTCTCCTTCACTTGCAACAATTGCAACCTTGCCTCCTCTCTTGATCAATGGGCGTATCATTTCCTTCGTGGCTTCTGTGAAAGATTTAGGCTATATTCTTAATCGCTCTCTTACATGGAATAAACACATTGCGGATATCTCAAGGAAAACCTTTAGAGTCCTCCAACAGCTTAACAGGAATAAAGAATCACTTTACTCCAACGCGTATCCTCCTAGTTAAAAGCCTGATTCTTCCTTTCTTTGACTATGGCTGTGTGGTATATGAACTGGTATCAATGAGGTTTTTTTGTTCAGGAGGCTTTGAGCTATGTTATGTTGCAATTTCAGCCAATTTTTCAGGGGCCGGATTTTATTGTCAAGTGTGCAGGGTACTCTGAGTTTAGCAAATTTAATCCAAAAGATGTGTCGCTGGTGAACTACAGCAAGCGAGTGATAATACCGACTTGAAACCGTTGAAGACGCAGCTTAGAAGTGGAACAAGCGAGGATCTGGTTCATCAGATTTTGAAATCCTTAAACTGACCTTCAGGGATCAAACGAACAACGGATTCGGATTCAGCAACCCCAAAAAGGTTGTTGTTTATTGCAAAGCCTTTCCTGTATTCGGCCTTAAAATGCCCTGAAACCTGACGCGGTGGAGGTAAATGGACTTCGGATTTCGATTCAGCGACCCCAAAAACATATGTAAAATGTTTTTGAAGTTTATTGCACGGCTTTTCCTGTATTTGACCTTGAAATGACCTTGAACCTGACGTGATGGAGGTAAATAGACCTCGGATTTATCTTCAGTGTGTCCAAATACATAAGGATAAAGTGGTCTTGTCGAATAGTCTTCACCTTTTTTTGTAATCCAGTGTTATTTTAAGTTATTTCAAGCGTTTTCCAAAGATATTATATGATTTCTCGCGATTTCAGACATTGAGAAGATTTCTCATGTTGCAAAGTTTTCAAGAGATTAAAAAAATTTCAATCAAATTTCAAGGGACTTTGTGAAATTTTTAAGGATAATTCTATCATATTCCGAGGGATTTTAAAGGATTTAAGAAGATTTTCCCGAATTTCATGAATAATGGTTATCAGATGATTCATTATATAAAAAAATATAACCTGACCGAAAAGAGGACTCTTTTTAGAGACATGTATTTTCAATCTTATAACATCTTGAGAACATTAGGTAATTTTCTAACTGAATAGTGATTAGATTCCATAGCTCCCTCACAGAAAAAACTAAGGATAACATTTGTTGCAGGAAATTTTTTTGATCGATAAAGTTTCATTCAGCCAACTTCGCGTCTTTCAAAATACATGTGTTTGTCATGGAATAAAAATGAAGGTTTAAACGATATTTGATTGAAGTTTATCCTGTAACTTTAATTTTTGTTGCAGAGAATCTTTTGTCGGAAATCGATGTAAAGTTTATCTTCTGTTTTTTCTGTGCTTATTCTTCAATAAAATGTATCAGTGCTATGTGTCAATGGATTCGTCTTGAATCAACATAACTTTGCTATTCTCGCATCAACTTTGAATTATGAGAATATCTTTAATATAAAGATCGATTTTAAAAATATATAAATTACCATAACTTCCCTACTCTTTAATAAAATGTATTAAGATTGTAGGTCAATCTATTCCTCTCGAACCGAGGGAGGGCAACTGCCATCTAAAAAATGTGAATAGCCCCCAGTAGAACCGCGGTAAATCACACCTATGACCACGTCTCACAACCGTGAGATGGGTAGTCACAGGGCACGACAAAATCACAACGACCCTTGTGTGTCTTGAGGACACGATGCAAACCAAGGATGACAGCTTTCTGCATCTATCTCGCAAGTACGTCGGCATATTTTTGGCATGCGGGTATGGCTTCAATGTTAGGAATCAGTGATAGTTTCGCACCTCCGAGAGCACCCATCACAAGGACAATTACTTGCACCGAATATTTTGGGTACAGTCGTTGCAGCTCTCTTTTAAGGTCTTGATACCTCTCCTCTTTTTCTTTCTCCTTTGCAGTGATGTTGTATTCAGACGGAGCCGAGAATTCGATCACGAATATAGTTCGTTTCTCGAAGTCTTGGAGAACAATGTCAGGCCTCGAGTGCGCAATGGAGAATGATGCCCGAAACTCGTAGTTCCAGAAAATGTTGCACTTCTCGTCTCGGACAATTGACTCTATATCCCTTGGAGCGTTCGGCAGGGCAGGGTCGCGTCCAACACCGTAAGAGCGGCAAAGATAGTAATAAAGTACTCTTAGGGCCGCATTATGATACGTCGATATACGTCGTTCCTGCGTGGGTCGGACACCCCGATAGTATGTGCTCTAAGTACTCAGTATGTGCGTGACACACTCTGCACCTATCACTGTGAACTTCTTGACATAATATGCGGTCACGGTACGCTAAGGTGGAAATGACACTGTCCTGGCATGCGAAAATAAAACCCTCTGCACCTGAATTGAGTCCTGATGATTTAAGGACAGCAAAAGTTTTCTCCTTCGACAAAGACTGTTTTTCTACATTTCTGTGAAAGTTTTCGTGCATATGCTTGTCGAGTAGATGTTGGTGAAATTTTTCAACCTTTGCTTTCTTCACTTTAGCTTTTAGACGTGAAGCATCTAGATGGAGTAATGCACTTTCCTCACTTCTGATATTAAAATTCAAGCTAAGAGTGTTGGCAGCTTGCTCCGCGGCTTTGTAAAGGAACGCTCCTTCGCCAATCATCACGTGTTCCCTGACATCATCAGGAGAGGATCTCTGCCATTAGCAACGATGTAAGCTGTACTTAGAGCAATTCGGTTATGAAGACATTGGAGATTCAGAAGTCCGCGTCCGCCTTGACGGCGTGAAATGTATAATCGCGGAACTGACGAATTGATATGCAAGCGTTTATGCATATATGCATGATCCTACGTGTGGTGACATCAAGGGCCTTGAGCTCGTTCTTTGACCATTAAATCACCCCAAACGAGTAGTGTATATATATATATACAGGGTGTTTTTCTTAACTTGAGACAACGAAATATCTCAAAAAATACGCATCCTACGGAAAAAATGTCTGGAATAAAAACTTTTTATTTTCGAGGGGGAAAAAATGTTTGTTAGAATTTACCACACCCCCACCCCCACAGGAGGCAGGGGTGGGGGTAACTTTGTAATTTCAAATGGCAACCCCAATTTTTTATCACAGATTCAGATTCTCCTTTACGAAATACGTAAGTCTTATTCGGAAAATTTGTTTCGGTTCGCGAAAGATGGCGCTGCAATTGCGAAAAATGAAATTGTTGACACTACTTTTAGCTCTACTCAGGAATAACGACGCGGACGTAGTAGTTGTCTATTCCCTTCGGGGTGCATAATTTCGGTGAGTCCCCTTGCCTCTCACCATCCATCGGGGTGCTTGATTTCGGTGATGCACTTGTAAATCCGAGCTTTGAAAGATTCCACACAACTACGAATTGTGTCTGGTGATATTTGTGCACAAGCAGACCT
The DNA here is from genome assembly GCA_932178445.1 of Andricus quercusramuli. NCBI lineage: Eukaryota > Metazoa > Arthropoda > Insecta > Hymenoptera > Cynipidae > Andricus > Andricus quercusramuli. The sequence continues at coordinate 38,925 of CAKNXH010063504.1, read as the reverse complement.
GATTCGCTCGATCATGTTATCACGAGTTGTGGGCACGGACCGATAAGTCGATCTCCAATTATTCCACACCAAACGTTCACGAACCATGGACGCAGATGCTCAACTTCACGCAACCAATGTGGATTTTCTACACTCCAATAATGCATGTTGTGCCGATTAACGTTACCATGGTTTGTGAAAGACGACTCGTCTGTGAAGAGTACTAGAAAAAAGAAATTCGGGTTTCCTTGTATCTGCTGAACCGCCCATTGACAAAATGTCACTCGGTTCTGAAAATCATTTCCTTTAAGTTCATGACGCAGTGAAATATGATACGGATGATAATTATTACGTTTTAATACCTTCCAGACATTGGATAGAGACATTCCGGAATCGCGGCTTAGTTGTCGAGTACTAACGTGAGGGTCATGAGTGACTGCAGCTAAAATTGCAATTTCATTATCAACTCCAGTAACTGTTACTTGACGCTTCCTTTTTTTCGGTTGTACACTTCCGTCAGTGATGAAGTTTCGGACAACCCGGTAAAAAGAAGCGTGTGAAGGAGCAATCTCTGGAAAGCGTTGAGCATAAAGCGTGAGAGCATCATTGATATTCCTGCCACTTTCTCCATAAATGAGAATCATTTCAATCTTCTGTTGCTGAGATAGAATTTCCATTGTAAAAGTAATGAAGCAAGGTAATGAGGAAATACAACGACACCCAAACCAACTCAAACGAACGTGACCAACAACAATAACCCAAACGAAAGCTACCAACACACCCAAATCAAATGAACACAATCAACCTTCCTAATGAATAAACGTTAAGCACGGACAGACGCGGTTATCGCTCGGCCGGAATGACGTCGAGGATTGTAGACAGTGGAGACTCGATGATATGTAATGTCTACATCCAAAATCGACTGTCGTCAACCAACTGCATTCGGGAACGGTTTTCGACAGTTTTATCACTTGTACTGTCCCGTTGCCAAAAGTTCAAGCACCCCGATGGATGGTGAGAGGAAAGGGGACTCACCGAAATTAAGCACCCCGAAGGGAATAGACAACTACTACGTTCCGTCGTTATTCCTGGGTAGAGCTAAAAATAGTGTCAACAATTCCATTTTTCGCAATTGCAGCGCCATCTATCGCGAATCGAAAGAAATTTTCTGAAAAAAACTTACGTATTTCGTAAAGGAGAATCTGAATCTGTGCTAAAAAATTGGGATTTGCCATTTGAAATTACAAAGTTACCCCCACCCCTGCCTCCTGTGGGGGTGGGGGTGGGGTAAATTTTAACAAATATTTTTTCCTTCTCGAAAATAAAAAGTTTTTATATAAGACATTTTTCACGTAGGATGCATATTTTTTGAGATATTTCGTTGTCTCAAGTTAAAAAAAATCTGTACTCTGATGATGCAATAGAATATTCTTTAGATAGAGTCAATAACCAAATTATTCGCTGAGTTTGTTCTCTATTTTGCGGAAATGAGGATGGTATGTACTTTTTTTCACTTTGGCGGTCATCGTTAATTCTATTGGTAAATATAATGATATATTATATCTGTAATTCTCATTATATTTAATATAATACATGCATAAATACGGCTATTTGTCAGGCCTGTGGAGTGAACCTGAAGTCCTACTTTCCACACGCAGAAAAAAGAACCCTACATTTTACTGAAAATCAAGTTAAATCTACTGATCTTCCAAGTACGTATATGGAAAACACGTCAGTTCAATAAATTTTACCACTATAGGCAACTGAATGTGACTATCATTGATAGTTACCAGTACCGATTAGCAAGTGCTGCTGACTGGCGGATCAGTACATTTTACCGATCCAGTCGCTATTCTACACTGTTCCTCGATGCTGCAATTACGAATTATCATGTGACTTTGACGGATAATATAAATAGATCTAACTTATCTTAAGGGTACATACTACAGTTTGGGCGGCTCTATAAATTGTAGAAGAATATTGCTAAAAAATAATTAATAAATTAACAAACGGTTAATTTTGAGATATATTTTCGGATATACTTATAATTAATCGGTACTTGTAAGTTACAATGCTTATAAGACAATTAAAATTTCGCACGCAAGGGGTGAGGGGGGGGGGAGAGATGAACGCATAAACGCATAAATTCTGTAATTTTCACTGCACCACTATTGTAATCTCGGTTCAGTGGATTTTACGTATCTTACCGTCTTTCATACCAGGAAATAGAGGTTTATTTCACTAAAGGATTGCCGTTAAATTCATCCTAATTTCACTGTGACATTTACGAAATGCTTAGTGCTTTTGAATGTTCACCCCTTCACTAAGAGCAGTTTTTAGTGTTACGGTTACAATAAACACTTTACATTTCTTGATTAGTAAATATTACATTTTTTTTCTGCGTGCAGCTTATAGTCATATAAGCCATTTGTATATTTACACTGTGCAAACTAGAGATTTATTTTTTGATGGTATTATTTTTTTCCACGTCCTATTTTTGAAAAAGGGATAACTTCATGCTGTTATTTTCAGTCCATAGAGAAACGATTCTGGGTTCTCACCAGTGGTCTCATTCAAGTACCACTTGAGACTAATTCTTTTTTTTTCAAGTTATTATTGATTATTAATTAAATAACAAAATATTGGGAATAACAGTAGACAAAGCTTCAGCAAATACAAAATTTATGGTGGAGTTAAGTGGCCTATTACGTACATTCAACTCTGAAAATCAACACTTTCGTTGTGGCGCACACATTTCAAATCTTTCTGTCCAAGACATGTTGAACGTTGTCAAAATTCATGATGCTGACAACCAAAATGAGAACATTGAATATAATGCATGCGTCGGAGAAAATAAGGAAAACAGTCAAAATCAAGATATAAGGGCAAGCGACGAAATAGAAGATGTTGAAACGATGCCTACAACGTCACCTACATCAAAATTAAGAGGATTCATCAAAATTATAACAAGATCTTAGCAGTGGCGAAACAAACTGAAAATGTACTGTGAAGCGTGCAATATTACAATGTTAGCACCTAATATTGACGTCAGCTTTAGGTGGAATTCGACACACGACATGATTTATCCCTCTCTCCGAATGCAACTTGCGATTAATTCATTGTGCGATCATAATCAAGGATTATAAAACTTGAGAATCATAGAATTCGAGTAGGAGCTTTTGAAAGAAACTTATAAATATTAGCGACACTTTAAAGTGCTCACGAAGGTAGTTAGTGAAGAAAAATATCCTACATTAAACGCAGTAGTTCTTGGCTTTAATGTGTTTCTGGTCATAGGCCTCTATCAGAACTCTCTACAGTAAGTCTGAACTAAACCTGATAGAAGACATTATATAACAGCTCTAGAAGCTGCACACGCAGAATTGATGAGGCATTGCAAAGAGACCAATTGGACTATTGCACTGTGCTGATACTAGATCCAGGGCTCAAAACTGAAACCATTGAAAAAACTTCATGGGGTAAAGAAATGGAAGCGCAGTCGGTAGAAAAGTTCGAAACAGTTTTCAAGAAAGATTATTTCCAAATGCAATAGGAGAATCAGGTTCTAAATTACAGTGAATTTATTATCCATACGCTATGTAGAGTTTGAAAAATCTGAACATAAAATCATTTTTTTTTTTGTTTTTACTAATTCACAATATCATGAGTTTATGAGTAATTTAAAAACGATTGCAATTTTATTTTTCAATAAAATTTTCCTACTTTCCTGTTTATAATTTGTCCAGCTGTAGCATGCATTCATATAATCATGACCGCTGAAATACCAAGAAAGTTTGCACGTTTCAGAAAGTAAAGATTTTGGTACTTTTGAATCATATTTAACAATAATGAGAGAAGAACTCCCCGTTTAAATAGTTGAAAATGTAATCCATTGAAAAACGCAATTTTTTTTACTTATGATTCTAAATTCAATTCTTAAATAATTAGTATGTTTTTGAAGCAAGCCCCACTCAAACTTCGGTTTATGAAATAGCCTTAGAGGAAAGCGAATTAATCGATGTAGATTCATTTTTCGAAGACAATCCTGATGGTACATGTAGGTATGGCTATTGGCAACGAGTATTTAATCTTTATTGTGCAGAGAGTCGAGCGCATAGAAATACAAATATTTCAGAATGGTCGAGAAGTCATCAAACTAAATACATCGAGAATATTTATCTATTCCTGCGACATCGGTTTCATCAGAGCGTTTATACCCTAGAGATTCCGTAACCATTAGGAAACACCAAAATCAACGGAGTGATGATTCGATCAGATTCTGGATGACGCTTAACTCATGGTCTTCTTGTACTTTGGCATTATTAATTTAACGACAAATGCAGGAAAAATTTGATTTGTACTTCAAATTTCTAATGATGTATTCAGTATTCACATCATAATAATTGATACATGATTATATATCTATAAAAATAACGTTCATCTTTCTAATCCAGTGTCTCTCATTGCGAAGGTTTTGTATTTTAAATTTAAATTGAAAGGCACAGAGAATCCTTAATAATGGTCACATAGGTTTCCATGCAGCTACTAGAGGTTTTTCGCAATTGAGGTTATTTGCAACTAAGATTTTGTTTTTAGATTCAGTTTTTTGACATTATAGTTCTTTACCTAACATGTGACTCAAACTAATTAAAAGTGGCTAACGTGAATTAATAATGTGTCTAATTTTTTTTTAATTCAACAGAGTTCAATGAAGTTTGTAAGAATCCCAGGATAATTTTAGTGAATTCAGAATGAATCACAAAAGTAAAACAATGAGTTGAGTTAAATTCAAACACGATGAACTTTAATCATTTTGAGCCTCAAAGTTTTGACGCTCAACTCTTCTTTATAGAATTTTGAAACAAGTGCAATTCAATTCTTTATTTGGCTTATTCGAAATCAATGTTTGTTAAGTTCTTATAATTGAACATTTTCTCTCATAATTTTTATTGAAGCATCACAAAGATGCTTTCTGCAAAGAAACGTTCAATCCAGCTAAAGATATTAGACATAAAAGTGTCTCCTGATAGCAGGACTCCTAATGTCTCCTCAGGAGCCTCCACTTCCTGCCACATCCATTTCTCCTCTGGGCAGGCTTCCTTCAGATCGAGTATTTTGATGTAAAACAGAAGTACTTGGATACGTTCGGCTCATTCCTCGCACCACTCCAAACCAGCAATTTGAATCTCGAAGATACTCCATTCCTGCCGGTATGCAAATTTGATTTCGAATAGAACGGAATAGGTATGTGCCCGTGCCAACCCAAGAATATATTGTATTATCAACATCCAATCATGACATTTTTGCAATATTGGATGATAGTGGGATTCCTCGAGGAATTTATAGAACAAATGTAAATCATTCGCGAATAAAAATAAATATGATAAGCGGCGCAGCTGATAATTTGACTCCAGATGAAAAAAAGGATTGTCTAGTAGGCAAAACTTCAGCAATTTTCTCAAGAAGTTTTATTAAAGCTTATGCAAATTACGATTCACTGCAGTGTGAACGGAATCCCAAAGTCGAACGTAATCCTAGTTTTTCTTCTCCTGCCAGACAGTCTAGGTCTTCTGCTGGCAGGCCTTTTCCTCAAGAAGTACTTGGATATGCACTTGCCAAACTTGGATATATTTGGCTCATTTCCCATGAAAATCCGAACCAGCAATTCGAGTTTCGGAGATATGTTATTCCTGCCGGTTTACCAATCAAATTGCGAGCAGGAAGGGGTCTATTTGTGCCCGTGCCAACCTGAGAATATATAGTTTTATCAACATCCAAAGGTGTGGTTTTTGCAATACTTGAGTATACTGGAATTCTTCTTGGAATATATAAGACAGATTGCTATAAGTCGAGGATAAAAATGAACATGGTAAGCGGTTTAAAGTTGGTTTAAAGAAGTTGCTTCCAATGAAGATAGTGAACAGCATGTGTATCATAAATTCAATAGAAAAAAGATGAACTAAGATATAATATTCATTGTAATCCGTAGTGACATCAAAATTAAATTAAAAGATTTGAATGCAAATATATTATGATTATCAAGGCTCCTTTTGTTTTATTTTTTGCTAATCCCCACAAGGCCATTCAATTTTTTTTCTTCGAATATTCAATATTCAGAGTTACATGATTTTGAGTTTTCAGACGCGAGTTTTCAAAATACACCATAGTGCCCTTACTACTAACAGAATTTTCATCATTTTTTTAGCTACAGTGTATAATTCATAGTGGAAGCGATTTTTCAATTGTTATTTTTCAAAATTTTACATCAATGCAAATAATGAAAAAATGTTGATTCTTTTTTTGTCTATTATTTGGTAAACAACTTTCCGACATTTATCATCTTTTGGATTGAATTCGCCGGAGTATGTGGAAGCGAAAAATGATTCATAAGTAATATTGTTCAGAGTAAAAACCAGGCATTCATTTTTATCTGGGTTCCTTTTTTGGGCGTTCTAATATGATCTCACAAATAGTATTATTTTAGTACCAGTTTCTGTCTTGTTTAGTTTGCTAACTTCAGATTGATAAATGATCCGAGTTAGCGAACTAAATTGATTTAGAGGGTGCATTGTTTCATTTGTTCCAAACTTCACTCTTACAAAAAACAAAAAATAGATGAAATTAAAAATTCGTAAAAATTAGTATTGAACCGTCACACTCAGACGTCGCGAACTTCAGCCCTATGGGTTACGTTGGTTTCTAAACTTGAAAGTTTAGAATTTGTTTTATCAGATTTAGATGTTGACAGATGATCCTCATTTCGAGCCTATTTCAATCCACAAATCGACCTTATTTTATTAGATTGGCGGATCAAACTGAAGCGAGATTGTTTTGTTGCGTGAACTGTTTTAATACCGAATTAAGTTCTAAATCAAATCCTGGTTTTTACAGTGTTTGTCATAAAAAAATTATAACATCAAATAAAATTATATTATATTTAAAATTATATAACACTATATTATCATTATCGAAAATTCTGAAAATATAATGTACCCAAGATTACGAAAGACTCGATTCTTCTCTGCCTCGTGATATACACAAAAGTTTTTTATTTATAATTCATTATGTGAATCATGTTTTATATTTTTTGTTTAGGACATGAACAAATAGCATTATGATTAAGCACACCTCAAAAATATGATCAATTTTAGGACAGAAATAGAATACTTGAATTTTTAGTGAAAAAAATCAATTTTCAACTGAAAAAATACTAATTTCCTTTAAAAACTTCAATCTTCAACCAATATGTCATATGTCAGATGTTCAAATTGAGAACCTCAGAAAATGCAAGCAATTTGTTCACGTGATCATTCACTCAAGTTTCCAAAAGACAATTTAAGTGAAGGAACTACGTGACAAATTGAGCATTTTACGAAGTTCTGAACGACGAGTTTGCTCATCCCTAATAAATCATCCCATTGTGTTGGGACCCTTCCACTTTCTCCCATTGAACGGCAAGTGCCGGAACATTCTTTCAAGTCACGTAAACAAGCTCCCGACCACGTGCCACCACCGTGTTTTTCGCTAGGTAAAAACATTGCGGTATGTCCCAGGCACGTACACAAGAGTCCTTCTCTTTCTATCTCATGCGCGCTCTCTACTTTCCTTCAACTCTATCGCCCTCTCTACTTTTATCTCCTTTCTCACTCTGGCGTACGGGTCGACACCGGGGAGCTCAACCGGCAATTCGAAAACAGTTTCATGAGTCAATTTAATTTTTACAAATAATATCACTCATTTCGAAAAATAATAAAATAACCAGTATCGGCAAATAATTAAAATTGACGGGTACGGGTTCCAATGAATCGAGGGTATGATTAATTATTAAGGAATTACAAACACCTCCTGGAGAAAAGAACAACATCAAATAAACAATTTACGAAATGTACGTGCACACGTGTTCTCACCTGTACACGTACATCTCACCAAGCTTAAATAATACTGTAAATATTGAACAGTTCCTACGGCATTAATTATACTTTACATATTGAATTAAAACTTAGATTTGATGAAATAGGAATCAAATGAATTTAATATTGATAAGGAGCTGGAAGGATCATTCGAGGTTTTGCCTAATTTATGAAATTTATCAACATCACAATTGTTATTAACTAGTAGTAAATAAATAAACTCGAATGATCGCTCTATTCGACCTAGCTTCATGGTTCTTTTTGGGAAATGAAGCTAGGATGGATTTCAGCTATTCTTCTGATTTTCCTAATTTTAGTTTGATTATTCATATTTTTAATTTCTAGTTATAACTTTCATAATAATTCGCATCACGGCGATGACGTACGGAGGCCGGTGGTAGAAGGACCCCTGGTAGGCGTCCCCCACTGCTCCGTTGCGACTTCGTTGCCGAAGTCTCAGCCAATCAGCGGGTCCGTAGTTATTCCCCGCCGCCACAGATAGCTCCGTGCCTGGTCACTGCACCGGGAGCGACTCGGTCGACTCAAACATCAATCGATTTTCGGAAGGGCAGCTTGCACCGCTCTGCCTTCCTCTTTGCGTTCAAAATAAATCACGATTTTCAAACAAAGCCTTCAGCTTCTCACTTAACCAGTTTCCCTTCTGATTTTATTTTCTTATTTTCTTCGCGTACTCTCTTCACATTAGTCTGTCGATTCCTCGTTGCTTCAAGGGATGGAGCTCCAGCTTCGGTATAATTCCTCGGTCGTCCAGCAGTTCATGTTCGGGCTTTGAATTCCATCTTCAGTTTGTGGTCCAGTTGACAGTTCGCAAAGAAATCGTGCAACGTTCCTACAATGTGTGTGTGCAATCCGGATGAAAGTGTCCATTTCATCAACGGTTTCTTCACGAAATTTTAGTGAACAGTGCTAGTGTTGTAATGCGTCTTTTCCATCAGGTTGAGCGGATTCTGGCCAACAGGCTAGTCTCCATTCTCGACCGATTAAATCCATTTTTCTGAGGACGGCGTTGGTCCTTTGGGCCAATGTCATCCGCCCTGCTAGACAGAACTAGCAAGGGCCCGACTCACGCCATCCTTCTGCCCCTTTGGGCTCTCTTTGCCTCTTCCCCTCTCTCACTCCAAGCTCCCGGTTTATCCTACCCTACCACCCCTTCACTAAGCTGGGTAGATAACAAATAAGATGAAATTTGGACAACTTTGCTGAACTTACAGCCTAGTAGTCTAATTTTCAACTCACAAAAATTAATTTTCAACCAAAAAAAAAATTAATTTTCAACCAAAAAAAAAAAGAATTTTCAACAAAATAGCTTCAACTTCACCCAACAAAATGAAGTTTTAACAAAGTAGTGTAATTTCCAGCTATTCAATTGAATTCTAAAACAAAGAAGATGAATTTTCAATGGAAATTTTAATAATTGCAGTTTCAACTAAAACGATAAATTTACAACAAAATTTGTTATTCCCTGGTAGAGTGGTATTCTTTGAACGTTCTGTAAATTTTTCTAACAAATTTGATACAGAATATCCTAATTATTTTAAGTTATTTCAAGCGTTTTCCAAAGATTTTATATGATTTCTTGCGATTTCAGAAATTGAAAAGATTTCTTATGCTACAAAGCTTTGAAGTTTAAGAGATTTAAAAAATCTTAATTAAATTTTAAAGGACTTTATCAAATTTTAAAGGATGACTTTATCATATTTTGAGGGATTTTAAAGGTCTTCACAAGACTTTCTCGAATTTCATTAATAATGTTGATCAGATGATTCATTATATAAAAAAAATATAATCTGACAAAAAAAGGACTCTTTTTAGAGACATGTATTTTCAATCTTATTACATCTTGAGAACCTCAAATAGTTTTTTTAATGAATAGTAAATAGATTCCAACTTTATATTTTTCATCAGCACACTTTTATTTAATTGTTTTTCGAACAAGACAAAACATTGGCACGATCATATTTGCTTGTTTTAAATTTTAAATCAAATATATTTTTTATTCAACAAAATAGCCAACATTTTTTTTCTTTCTTTAATTTTTATCTTCAATGAAAACATTTTTTTTTTTAAATATTAACTGACTATTACATTTCTCGTGGAGAATTCATTTTTACTAGTTGATAATTCAATTATTTTGTTGAAAAATCTTCCATTTTTTTGGTTAAACACTCATTCTTTTAACTGCAAATTTGACTATTCCTTTTTCGGTAAAAAATTCATCTGTTTCAATAGAAAAGTCAACTATTGGATTGAAAATTAAACAACTTTATTGAATGTGGAACTCTTTTCTTAATTTTTTTTTAAAACTTAACTACTTTGTGGAAAATTTTTTTTTTAGTTAAAAATTCATTTTTTAACCGAAAATTCAAATATTCCACTTCTGTTTGACGATTTTTTCAATTGAAGACGTTTTTAGTTCAAAATGCGACTATTGAGTTGGAAATTGATCTTTTCAGTTAAAAATTAAATTAATTGAATGAAAATCTACGTATTTTGGTGAAAATATGAGGTTGAAAATCTATCTCTTTGATTAAAAATTCAACTATTTGGTGAAAAATTCATTTTCTTGGTTGAACATTCATCATTTTTCTGAAAATTCATGTCTTGGTTTGGTTGCAAATTCAAATATTCTGTAGGAAATTTGTTTTTTTTTTTGGTTTAAAGTTAATTTTCTTTAAATGAAAATGAAATCAATCATTTGGTTGGAAATTTAGCTATTTAGTTTTAATTTATTTCTTGGTTCAAGATTATTCATATTATTATAAAATTCATGTCTTAATATGTTTCAAAAGTAGACAATTCAGATAAAAAATTTCTTCAGTTGAAAATTAATTTTTTTAACTTAGAATTCAACTATTTAATTTTTGGATGGAAATTGATGCTTTTAGTTGAAAATTTAACTACTTGGTTAAAAATTAATTTTCTTGGTTGAAGATTCATAACTTCATTTGAAAATTCATCTCCTTGGTTAAAAAGTTAACTATTTTGATGAAAATTCCTTTCTTTGTTTGCTTGAACAAAAATATTTTAATTGGGAAATCAACTATTCCATTTTCCACAAAAAATTTAATTTCTCAGTTGAAATTTTAACTATTTAGTTGAAAATTCAACTATACTCATTCAAAAGTTGAACCCTTCAACTAGAAAGTCATTTTTTTTGTTGAAAATTTAGCTTCTTTGTTGAAAATTTATTTTTCACTTTAAAATTAATTTTTTTTTTATCTAAAAATTCAACTATTTGAATTTTTAATGGAAATTTATCTTTCTTATTTGAAAATTACATTACATTATTTTTTTCCTATCGATTATCATTATTGCAGATATACTCCAGGGTCATAGATATTCAGTTTAAGATTTAGGCCGATTGTTGTAAACAATTTACATAATCAATTATTTTCATATGGTGCTCAAACGCAAAAAAACTTGATCTTGATCAAAAATTTGAATATTTCGTAGGAACAGTATTTAGAATGGAAAATAGTCATTAGTCAACAATTACCATTATTATAAATATTCTAATTATCAAATTGTATTTTTTTCGAAGTATTGTTTTTCTCTTCACACTACTTTCAAATTAATTCCTGCAAAATTTCAGCATGATTTTTTCCGAACAAAATTTTAAGAGAATACTTGAAAAGATTTCGAAACAAATTTTTCTGTTTAAATAATGTTTTTAGCTTGAAATTACTCAAAATGATATGATTTTAAAAATTAAGAATTTGTTTGATTCATTCTTCAATTTACAGCATTGAAGATGATAGCGTGGGTTTCTATTTTTAATTTTGCAAAAGAAAAAATTATTCTGACTTTTATACATTGTATAATTAATAGATAAGAAAATAGAAATCCACGCCTTCAATTTCAATGCTATGAATTGAAGAATAAAGCAAGAAATTTATGAATCAAAGCACGAAAAAAAGTATAAGCTAGAAACATCAATTTATACGTTAAAATTTGTTTCGGAATCTTTTTAAATATTCTCTTGAAAAATTGTTTTAATAAAATCATCTAAAAATTTCCAGGAATCTAATAATAATTTTATTATCTTGGAAATTGCAAGTTTTTGCAGGAATTTTTGTACAACTTTTTTATTTATTTAAAACCTTTCAAAATGCTTAAAAAGCGGTTGTTGTTAGAAATCTTCATTGTCTTTCAAATGGTTTGAAATCTTTTCGCGTTTTCAATTATTATGCAATCTTTTCAAAATTTCTAAATATATTCTTAACTTACCGGATGATTTTCCAAATTATAAATTGTTCAATTCCCATTTATTTTATAATTTTTAAAAAAATATTCTCTTAAAATTCATTTTTCAAAATAAAAAATCATTTTAATGTTTCCTTTAATTTTCTTGAAACATTTAAAGACCCTTGAAAAGAATCAGAATTTTATTTCGGAACAAATACAAAACTACATTTATTTTTTTATTCTTCAAAATATTCTCCAGTTTTAAATTAAGTTTGGATTTTCTCAAAACTTATAAATATCTCTTGAACTAACTCAATTTCTTTCGAAATTGATCATTGCTTTTTGTAAATATGTTTCCACCAGGACTCTCTATTGCTCACATCAGAGTAACTAAGTTACTGAAATGTTCCTTCATTTATAACTTTTAGAGTAACTTCGTTACTATTTTAAAAAGTAACTTGTAACTTAACTTAGTTACGATTTTTGCAATAGCTTGGGAATTTAATTTTAGTAACTTCGAAGTTACTTTGAGTAAAAAATCTAATTTTTTTGTTTAAATATAACCTACTGTGTTTGATTTAAAGGCAAAATCTTTCTTGGTTGAATTAATATCAACTATTATATTCTTCATTAAGAATTCATCTATTTTGGTTAAGAATTCATGCATTTCGTAAAAAAATTCAACTATTTTATTTGGTTGAAAAATAGATTTTTGTTGAAAATTCATATTTTCGATTTGAAAATACAACTGTTTTGTAAAAAAAATTGTCTTCTTCGTTTGAAAATGCAACAAGTCAGTAAAAAAAAATTTTCTTTCTTGTTTTAAAATACTACTTTTTTGTTTTAAATTCATCTCTTCTGATAATAATAATAATAATAATAGATCTTTATTAAGATGCCAACAACATATACAAAGTATTCAGAAAATATTAATGAAAGGGCACTTAAAGGGCCGAGGTACAGCTTAGAGCTGCTTTGCAACCTAAAGAAAAATATAATATAAAGAAAATATAGTTTATTTTGGTTGAAAATTCAACTATTTTGATAATATTAGAGAATTAATATGATAAGATATGATAATAGGACATTTGGTTCATTAATTGTTTGTTCTTGTAGGGAAGCTATGGTAATTTATATATTTTTAAAATCGATTTTTATAGTACAAATTTTCTCATTCTCATAATTTAAAGTTAATGCAAGAATAAAATAGTTGTGCTTATTCGTGACGAATCGATTAACCCATCGCATTAATACATTTTATTGACGAAGTAAAAATCATTACTCTTCAATCAGTGAGTCGAAAAACGTCGAATCTTGATGAATTTGGCGACACTGAATTTTCACATAGAACCAATTCCTTCCATATGAGATGACAATGCCTTAACCCTTTGAGGGGCATATTGAGGGCATATTGAGGGGCATATGATCATAATGAAAAATGACAAATGATTTCATTGTTTGCGAGAGACCATGTTGACACTGATAAGGTCTTTATTACACATGTATGTGAGATAACGGCCTCTTATGCCTATTCGTGTACTCTGATGCTGCAATGGAATATTCCTATAGATACAGTTCATGAACAAATTATTCACTGAAGCATTTATCAGTTTGTTCTCTACTTTGCGAAAATGAGGTTGGTCTGTACTTTTGTTTTCATTTTGGCGGTCATCATTAATTATATTGGTAAATATAATAATATAATATATCTGTAATTCTTATAATATTTCATAAAATACATGCATGAATACGACTATTCATCAGCCCTGTGGAGTGAACCTAAAGTCCCGTTTTCTACTACTACTGCCTCTGTCGGAGTGAAAATTGGACAAAAAGTGGAATATTTTCGGAAAAACCGAGACTTTCTATCTCCATTCAGAGCAAAAATTGCTAAAAACAGTAATAAATTGTTTAAACAATTTATTCAAACATCTAGCAGTATAAAGTAGTATTTCGTCTATAAGAAACAATTTGCATGTAAAAGAAGGCCAAAAATCATAATTAGCACCAAAAACTCGCAAAACCCATTTCTCCCTTATTGTTTTTTTTTTAACTTTATAAAACAGACTTATGGGGGCGATATTTGCGAAGTTATATTTTATTCGTATTCTATGGCTGATTGTCAAGGGAATTGTTGAGTTTCTACACGATTAAGCTTATATTGAGGATTCTGAATAAAAATTACTATAACGTCTTCTTTGCCTATGTAAAATGTATTAAACTTCGTGGGGCTCTTGGGCCACCTCGAAATATCATTAAAAAAACGGATTTATTTTTAAGTGGATTCGAATGAATTTCCGGGCGTTATTCATAAAAATTCGAGATTTCGTAGGAAAAACTTTATTTATTACAGCATAAATAACTGGTGTCGACAATGGCTCATAAAAGCTGTTTATGAAATATAAAAAAATGCAATAACACTCATGAGTTCAATAAAAAAACTCTTTTTGTCTATACATTGTTAAGATTTAATGCGAATCATGTGACCCATGGCCCCATGGTATTGATAATTCATTTGCAAAATATATTGCGTATTACAGTGAAATGGATTTTTCAAGTAATTATCACTAATTTTTTTTGAAAATATAATATAATTTTCCAATATAACTTTTCTGGCATCAATTCAGCATTGATGTACTTCAGGAGCATACAGTTCTTTTTTAAAAATTAAAAATTCGATTTTTAAGAAAGTGTTTTGTCACTTCTGTGAAACCGTTCAGAAAGTTCGGTTGAAGTTAAACCCAATCCAAATATGAGTGCGAGAAAAAATGGGTTAGTCCACGCGCTACGGGCAAAAACGAGTGAAATCTTCAACTCGTTTTTGCTCGCAGGTTTTCGTATCGCAGAAAACAGTTTGTCAATAAACCTTTAGAGGCCAAGACTTGATCCCGTTGAATAAAAATTCTGAAAAATTTCAGGAATAATGTATGGTCATTTTCTGCTCTAATTTTGCAAACAAATTTTGTTTAATTTTTATCATTTTTCATGCTTCTATCGAGTATACGATAACTCATAACTACCTCACGAGATGCGGAATAGTCCACTTCGATCTAATAGTAGATCGTATTTATTTTGCAGAATTCTAAGCTTGTTAACTGAAAATTAGGAAAATCGAAAATAGTGAACGTTGCTCAGCTGCAACAGTGGTCGTTCAAGGGTTAAGGTTATTAAAGCGTTAACGCACTCGTCTTCTACAAAGAATATATGTTTATTTAACCAGAAAAATGAACATAAATGACATAAATGTGCTGAACAGAAAATAAATGAATCTTCTATTTCTTCTTGCAGAATGCAGTTCTCAGCCCGACGAGAAACCTCATAGTAAACGTAATCCTGGCCCCTCTTCTTCTGCTGCTCGACAACAACATTTACCTGACCGGATTTCTCCAGAGGAGGCTTTCTTTCGTGGCAGGTCCAGATCGCCTGCTAGCAGGCATCTCAATGTCGAACTTAATCCTGGTTCCTCTTCTGCCAGACAACATTCACCTGACCGGACATCTCCTCAGGAGCCTTCACTTCATGCCAGATCAATTTCTCCTCTGCGCAGCCTTCCTTTAGATCGAGTATTTGGATTTACAACAGAAGAACTTGGATATGTTCGGCTTATTCCTAGCAAAAATCGAAACCAACAATTTGAATTTCGAAGATACGTTATTCCTGCCGGTTTGCCAATTAAATTTCGAGCAGAAATGGGTAAATTTGTGCCCGTGCCAACCCGAGAATATATTGTATTATCAACATCCAATGATGACATTTTTGCAATATTGGATGATAGTGGGACTCTTCGTGGAATTTACAGGAAAGATCAATATAGTTCGCGAATAAAAATAAATATGATAAGCGGCGTAGTTGATAATTTGACCCCAGATGAGAGAAGAGATTGTCCAGTAGGCAAAAGTCCAGCAATCTTCTCAGGAAGTTTTATTAGAATTTATGCAAATTACGATTCACTACAGTGTAAACGGAATCCCAATGTCGAACGTAATCCTGGTTCTTCTTCTGCCAGACAACATTCACCTGACCGGACATCTCCTCAGGAGCCTCCACTTCATGCCAGAACAATTTCTCCTCTGCGCAGCCTTCCTTTAGATCGAGTATTTGGATATACAACAGAAGAAGTTGGATATGTTCGGCTTATTCCTCGCACAAATCCAAACCAGCAATTTGAATTTCGAAAATACGTTATTCCTGCCGGTTTGCCAATTAGATTTCGAGCAGGAAGGGGTACATTTGTGTCCTTGCCATTCCGAGAATATATTGTATTATCAGCATCCAATGATGACATTTTTGCAATATTGGATGATAGTGGGACTCTTCGTGGAATGTATAGGACAGATCGGAATCATTTGCGAATAAAAATAAATATGATAAGCGGCGCAGTTGATAATTTGTCTCCAGATGAAAGAAAGGATTGTCCAATAGGCAGAAATCCTGCAATCTTCTCAGGACGTTTTATTAGAACGTATGCAAGTTACGATTCACTACAGTGTGAACGGAATCCCAATGTCGAACGTAATCCTAGTTCTTCTTCTGCCAGGCAGTCGGGGTCTTCTGTGGGCAGGCCTTATCCTCAAGAAATACTTGGATATGCACTTTCAAAACTTGGATATATTCGGCTTATTCCCCAGGGAAATCCGAACCGGAAATTCGAATTCCGAAGATATGTTATTCCTGCCGGTTTACCAATCAAATTGCGAGAAGGAAGGAGTATATTTGTGCCCCCGCCAACCCGAGAATGTATTGTTTTATCAACATCCAGAGGTGTCGTTTTTGCAATACTGGAGTCTACTGGAATTCTTCTTGGAATATATAAGGCAGATATATATCATTCGAGAGTAAAAATAAACATGATCAGCGGTGCAGTTGACGATATGACCATAATTGATATGAAAGAATGTCCTCTAGGCAGACGTCACCTCTTTCCACGTGTGTTCAAAGAAGTTGCTTCCAATGAAGATAGTTTGCAGTATTTGTATCATTAATTCAATAGAAAAATAATAAACTAGGATATGATATGCTTTGTAATCCGTAGACGGATCAAAATTAAATAAAAAGATTTGAATGCAAATGTATTATGGTTATCAAGGCTTCTTTAGTTTTATCTTTTGCTAATCCCCACAAGGCCATTCATTTTTTTTCTTCAAATAAAATAAAGTTTTAGCAACGTTGTTAAACTTTCAACCTAGCAGTCTAATTTCCAAATGACAAAAATTAATTTTCAATACAAAAAAAGAGTTTTCACCAAAATTGTTTGAACTTCAACAAAAAATGAAGTTTTAACAAAGTGGTGCAATCTTCAACCAATTAGTTGAATTTTCAAACAAAAAAGATGAATTTTCAATGGAAAATTTAATAGTTTCTTTTCCAAATATTTATATATATATATATATATAAATATATATATCATAATCTCGCATCTATAAACATTATGACATCCACACACACACACACACACACACACTTGTTTGTTGTTGCTTTGTCTTATGCCGAGAGTTTAAAGTGTTTGACTTGCGTTTTTTATTGTGAATTTGTTCTTTTGGTTAAACACTAATTCTTTACTGCAAATTCAACAATTCCTTTTTTGGTTAAAAACCTATACTTCTCAGCAAAAAATTAAACTATTTGGTTGAAAATCAAATTTCCTGAAGAAAATCATATTTACTGGTTGGGAATTCAACTGTTTTGCAGAAAAATCTTTTCTTTTTTTGGTTAAACATTCATTCTTTTAACTGAAAATTTAAATATTCCACTTTTTTTTGAAGATTTATCATTTTTAGTTAAGAATGCGACTGTTGAGTTGAAAATTGATCTTTTCAGTTAAAAATTTAATGAATTGGTTGAAAATGTATGTATTTTGGTGAAAATTCATATCGTTGACTGAAAATTCCACTATTTGATCAAAAATTAATTTTCTTGGTTGGAGATTCATAATTTTTTTCGAAAATTCATGTCTTAAATTGGATGCAAATTGAAATATTTTGTTGGAAATTCGTTTTTTGGTTAAAAATGTATTTTCTTCAAATGAAAATTAAACCATCCCATTTTTGGTTAAAAATTTATTTTCTTGATTCAAGCTCCATCATATTATTTTAAAATTCATCTCTTCATTTGTTTCAAAATCAGACTATTTTTTTGAAAATTTTTTGTTTTTACAATTGATTTTTTTAACTTAAAATTCATTTGTTGGATAAAAATTTATCTGCTTTCTTGATTTTTTTTTTCATTCGCAAATTAATTATTTTGAACTGGAAATTCAACTATTCAAATTTTGACTGAAAATTTATCTTTTTTAGTTGAAAATTACATTACTTGGATGGAAGTTGAACCCTTCTTCCAAACATTATTTTCTTTGTTGAAAATTGAGCTATTTTTTTTTAGTTGAAAGTTCCACTTTTTGATTAATAATTAATTTTCGTGGATGAAGATTCATCACTTTACTTGAAAATTCATTTTTTGGTTAAACATTCAACAAGTTTGTTAAAAAGTCGTTTCCTTGTCCTTGTTTCACTTTTTGGTTAAAAATTGAACAAATTTATTAATCTTTTTTTTTTGTTAAAAAAATTATTTTTCAACTGAAAATTTAACGTCTTCATTTTTTATTATTTTTTTTTTTTTTTTATACCATTAAGCCATTTCCCTTTCGGCTAGCCTTTAGGGGTAGGCGTGACACTACCCAATTCGGGTAGTGTTTCTAGGTAGATAGTTTCTTGTAGTAAATAACTACAAGTGTGGGCTCACCACATATATATTTTATATTTGAAAATTTATTTCCTCGGTTGAAGATTCATCATTTTATATAAAAATTCATCTCTTGATATAGGTCAAAATTCAACAATTTGTTTGGAAATTATTTTTTTTTAGCTGATAATTATTTGTTTTAACTTGAAATGTACCTATTTCATTTTTGGTTGAACATTGATCTTTTTTAGTTAAAACTTCAACTTTATGGTTAAAAATTTATTTCATTTTTTGGTTGAAGATTCATCACTTCACTTGAGAATTTATCTTTTTAGTTGGAAATTCGTTTTGTTGTTGTTTTAACAATAATTTCTTCAAGTGTGAAATTTTAGTATTCATTATTTCTAGTTGAAATCTTTCTTTATTAATTGACAATATTCGATGGAGAGTTGAACCATAGCATTGATACATTTTATTGAAGAGTAAGGAAGTTATGTTTATGCATAATATTTGAAAACACGATTTTTTATAGTAAAACTTTTTCCCCTAACATAATTCAAAATGGATGCAAGAACGGAAAATATTTGTTGATTCGAGGCAAATCGATTGATCTATAATATTCATACGCTTGATTGAAGGTTAAGGAAGTTATGTTCATTTACATTACCTGAATCATCTGTTTCGAACAGAAAAGCTGTTTTCTACGACATAATTTCAACTAAAAAATACCAATTTTAAACCACAAATAGAATAATTAAATTTTCAGTTAAGAAAAAATTAATTTTCTACAAAAAAAAAACGAAATTTCAACAAAATAGCTCAATTTTTAACCATGTCAAGGGATGAACTTAAAAAAATGAAGAATCGTCCACCAAGAGAATAAATTGTGAATGAATAGTCTAATTTTCAACCAGGAAGATAAAAAATAGTACAGTTAAATTTTTAGTTGAATCTGTTATTGTTTAACCAAAGAAAGATACATTTTCATCCAAAGAGTTGAATTTTCAGCTATAAAAAATTCAGCTAAAAATGGAATAGTCAAATTTTGAGTTGAAGAAATTAATATTTAATTTAAGAAAAGAATTTTTGGAAAAATAGTCTAATTTTGAAACATGTCAAGAGATGAATTTAAAAATAATAATATGATGAATATTTTCAGCCGAGTAGTTGAATTTTAATGTAAAAATTATACGTTTGAAATCAAATAGTGTTAATTTTCAAATAAAATAAAATAATTCATCAACTAAAAATAGTGTAGTTAAATTTTCAGTTGAAAGAATTAATGTTTAACCTAGAAAGAGACAAATTTTTAACAAAATAATTATTATATGAAATGGCAAATATAAAATTTCAACCAAAAATGGGATAGTTTAATTTTTACTTCGAAAATATTAATTTTTAACCAAAAAAACGTGTTTCCAACACAATATTCAAGTTTGCAAACAAACTAAAACATGAATTTTCAAGAAAATGATGAATCTTCAAACAAAAAAATGAATTTTTCACCAAGTAGTTGAATTTTCAATCAAAAAAGTCTTTATCTAAAAAAATCGTCAAACAAAAGTGGAATATTCGAATTTTCAGTTGAAAAAATAATGTTTAACTAAAAAACAAATTGTCCACAAAGTGGTTAGGTTTAAAAAAACATTAACAAAAGATTTCAACATTCAAGAAAGTTGTTTAATTTTCAATCGAATAGTTAAATATTCTGACGAAAATGATAAATTTTTAACCGAAAAAGGAATAGTACTATGAGTCACAACATTCCTCCAAGTCTCAACCTCGAAAATGTATTTTTGCAGTAGTTATGGAGGGGGAAAGAAAAACCAAAAAAGTAGTTTTTCTCGTAAACGGCTCGACTGATTTTGATGAGGAAAAAATACATTATGCAGGTCGATGGGACGATGTAATTTTGAGAAAAACGAGGGGGCAAAAAAAGTTAGTGAATACTACGGATGAAGCGAAAGCTTTTTCCTCCAGTCTTAAACGAGTAATAGTTGTAGGTGACATTTTATGTTGTAAATGTCGACTCACTGTTTATAGAAAAGATAATTCTGACAAAAACCTTGATTTTGAAACTGAAACAGATCCTTCTGCTTTTGAATCAACGTCTAATGATTCAACATTTGAAGTAAAATTGAAATCAAATCAAGCGGATTCTGAGAATGAAGATGTAGAAATTCCGATGCAGAGGTCTGTTGCTACCCACAAATGCTGCTGTTTTTGTTTTTCTCCCAATAATATAACTGTAATTCCTGTAGAAGCCCGCACGCAATGTTATATTAAGAAAAAAATGTCATTCCACCTGGAAATCGATGCTGTAAAACTCATCTGATAAAAAATCGAATTTACGAGGAAGATATTAAGCTTTTGAAAATGCATTCCAACACAATAACTCTCACCGTGTCAGAATTATCTAAAGTGATGGAAACTCTTTCCATCAAATGTGATTCCACATTGCTTGACAAAATCGGTAAATTCAGCCTTTCAGAAAAACAAGTGCAAGTTTTCACTGGTTTATCTTGTTGAAATATTCTGGAGATAAAGGAAATGATGACTTTTATGCGAAATAGTCAATCTTGATCTGTGATCCAAGCTATCGTTGTATTTCTCTTCAAACTACGTACGGGAAATTCAAATAAAATCTTAGCTTCTATACTGAATATAGAAAATGAGCAGATAATTCCAGACTATTCTGCCATCAGAAAAGTACAAATAATGAATGTCAAAGAAAGTCTTTTTCTGGACAAAAGAAAGTTCCCCTCTGCAAGCGTTTTACCATTTGTACGACTGGAGGATATGTAGAGGATATGGTTGGACAGTATCTTGCAAATCAAAGTGATGCAGAAATCTTGAAAACCATTATTGAAGATGCAAATGGCTTATGCGAATTCTTGGAAAAAGATGATGTCCTTGTACTTGATCGAGGCTTTCGAGATGTAAAAAAAGATTTGGAAGATAAAAATTTGAAAGTATTGATGCCCGTATTGAAAGGTAAAAGAAAGCAACTGACAGCAGCTGAGTCCAACCAGTCCCGTCTTGTGACTAAAATTCGTTGGGCAGTAGAACCTGTTCACGGTATTCATAAACAGAAATATATGCTTTTGGATCACAAAATAGACAACAAGCTAATACTGAAAGTTGTTATCTTTTTTAGAATTGCATCATTGCTTAGTAATATTTATAGTGAAAGGCTGCAATCTGATGTAGAAGCAAGAGATGAAATCTTGGAAAGAATGTATGTTCGAAAAGATGTGCAAAATACACTAGCTACTGAGGCAGAGAAAAAACGGCGGATTCGACGAAAAACTCCATTTCAAGCAGTCACTTCAGAGGAAATACTAGATCATATAGGCTTTCTCGAGCTGTATCTTATTTGGCAGAAATGCTAGATATGGATGGAAAACTGGTTGTTGAGTATGCGAAAGAAGAAACCAATGTCCTTAAATTCAAGGTCCAATCGCGACACATTTCTCGAACATCATACAGATGTTTTATTAGGTACAAGTCTAAAAGTATTGGAGTTTTAGGCATAACACACTATACATCTGATTGTGCTAATGGCAGGCGAACTGTTGGCTGCTGTTCACACGCATTGCTGCCATCGCGTGTTACCTGTCACATGCAAGGTATTTATCAAGGTTATTCAACCAGCTCAAATACTCAGTGATGTATTTAGAACAAAAAATTATATTCCAGTGATTGATAACAACAGCAATGAGGGTTAAAATACAATTCTTGATTTGTGAGAGGCGAGGGGACTCACGATCAAAAAGCACCCCGTATTGTGAGAGTCTACGAAAAATGTATTGTTCATAATTACATATAAGTTTTATAAGTTCTAGATTTGCCAACAACGTTGCCCATAAAAGACAGATGTAAAAGGGTGGTTTCTGAAAGAAATAGCCGGCCAGTATAGTATACCATAAAGGTACACAGTTACACAGTGTCCCGAGTATGATTTTTATTATTTTTCACTATGTTGCAGCACTTCAAAAAATTTGACAAAAATATATGTTGAAGAGGACATCTGAAGGAATATTCACGAAAAAAATGCTGAGTGTCACTACAAAACATAAGCTCAAATTTTTTTTTTCAATTCAAAAATTCGAGGTTGAGACTTGAAGAATTTTGTGACACATAGGTAATATATGGTACCAATTTGGCCTTAAGACATGCGGGGGCAGATTTTACATGCTTACCCGGCTAGGCCCTTTGCAGTTAAAAATGTGAATGCTTCACCAAAAAAATAAAACATATTTCAAAAAAATAGTTAAATTATCAACTAGTCAAGATAAATTCTCAACGAAAAATGTAATAGTTAATATTTGAACAGAAAAAAAAGTTTTTAATTAAGATAAAAATTAAAGAAAGAAAAAATTGTTGGGTAATTTGTTAAATAAAAAACATATTTAATTTCGAATTTGAAGCAAAAAAATTTGATCGTGCGAATTTTCTGCCTTGTTTGAAAAACAATTAAATAAAAGTGTGCTGACCAAAAATATAAGATTGGAATTCAATCACCATTCAGTGAAAAAATTATTTGAGGTTCTCAAGATCTGATAAGATTAAAAATACATGTTTCTGAAAGAAGTCCTTTTTTCTGTCAGGCTATATTTTTTATATAATGAATCATCTGATCAACGTCATTCCTAAAATTCGAGAAAATCTTGTCCATTCCTTTAAAACCCCGCAAAATATGATAGAATCGTCATTTTAAATTTGATAAAGTCCCTCTCAAATTTGTTAAAATGGCTTACAAAACGTTCAAAAACTACTTCACACTATCCGGGGATAACAAATTTTCTTGCCAATTTATCTTTTTCGTTGAAAATGCAACTATTAAATTTTCCATTGAAAATGCATCTTTTTCATTTGAAAATTCAACTAATTGGTTGAAAATTACACTACATTATTAAAACTTCATTTTGTTGGTTGAAGTTAAAATTATTTTGTTGACTTTTTTTTTATTCAAAATCAATTTTTGTGAGTTGGAAATTAAATTGCTAGGTTGAAAGTTCAACAGCGTTGTCAAAACTTTATTTTATTGGTTGAAGATTTAACTCTTTTACGAAATTAGTATTCTTTCAGTTGAAAATGGATATTTCAATAAAAATCAAAGTGTTCTATTTCGAATACTCGATAATGATAATTGTATTTGATATTATAATTTTTTTATAACAAATGATATTACTTACGAATCATTTTTCACTTGCACATGCTCCTGCGCATTTAATCCAAAAGATGATAAAAGCCGTAAATTTGTTTACCAAATGATAGACAAAAAAGGAAGAGTCCACATTTGTTCATTATTTGCATTGATGTAAAATTCTGAACAATAGCAATCGAAAAATCGCTACCACATATCTGTTGTAAATTCAATAAAAAACTTTGTCGATTAAAACAGATTTTAAATCAATTGAGAATCGCGTCCTACAAATTGATCGTTAACTATGTCATTTGATTTCGCCCACTGTGTTTGTGGTTGCGTGTGGATAATGAGGTTACGCGACTGCACTAAAAAATCATTATCATTATAAATTATACACTGTAGCTAAAAAATTAATGAAAATTCTGTTAGCAGTTAGGGCAATATGTTGCTTTCAAAGAACTCGGGTATGAAAACTCAAAATCATGTAACTTTCTGAATATTAAATATTTAAAGAAAAAAATTTTGAATGGCCTTGTGGGGATTAGCAAAAGATAAAACAAAAGAAGTCTTCATAACCATAATACATTTGCATTCATATCTTTTTATTTAATTTCGATCCGACTACGGATTGCAAAGAACATTATATCTTAGTTTATCATTTTTCTATTGAATTAATGATACAAATCCTGTAGGCTATCTTCATTGGAAGCAACTTCTTTAAACACACGTGGAAAGAGGTACCGTCTGCCTATAGGACATTCCTTCATTTCAGTTATGGTCATATCGTCAACTGCACCACTTATCATGTTTATTTTCATTCTCGAACAATATCCATCTGCCTTATATATTCCAAGAAGAATTCCAGTATACTCCAGTATTGCAAAACCGGCAGGAATAACATATCTTCGAAATTCGAATTGCCGGTTCGGATTTTCATGGGAAATGAGCCGAATATATCCAAGTTTTGCAAGTGCATATCCAAGTACTTCTTGAGGAAAAGGCCTGCCCAGAGAAGAGCTAGACTGTGTGGCAGAAAAAGAAGAACTAGGATTATGTTCGACATTGGGATTCTGTACACACTTCAGTGAATCGTAATTTGCGGTAGCTTTAATAAAACTTCCTGAGAAGATTGCTGGAGTTTTTCCTACGGGACAATCCCTTTTTTCATCTGGAGTCAAATTATCAACTGCGCCGCTTATCATATTTATTTTTATTCGCGTGTTATTTTTATCTGTCCTATAAATTCCACGAAGAATTCCACTATCATCCAATATTGCAAAAATGTCATAATTGGATGTAGATAATACAATATATTCTTGGGTTGGCACGGGCACATATCTATTTAGTTCTATTCGAAATTTAATTGGCATACCGGCAGGAATAACGTATCTTCGAAATTCAAATTGCTGGTTTCGATTTTTGCGAGGAATGAGCCGAACATATCCAAGTTCTTCTGTTGTACATCCAAATACTCGATCTGGAGGAAGCCTGCCCAGAGGAGAAATGGATCTGGCATGAAGTGGAGGCTCCTGAGAAGATGTTCGGTCAGGTGAATGTTGTCTGCCAGAAGAAGAACCAGGATTACGTTCGACATTGGGATGCCGTTCACACTGTAGTGAATCGTAATTTGCAGAAGCTTTAATAAAACTTTTTAAAAAGATTGCTGGACTTTTGCCTACTACACAATCCCTTTGTTCATCTGGAGTCAAATTATCAACTGCGCCGCTTATCATATTTATTTTTATTCGTGAATGATTTCTATCACTCCTATAAATTCCACGAAGAGTCCCACTATCATCCAATATTGCAAAAATGTCATCATTGAATGTTGATAATACAATATATTCTTGGTTTGGAACGGGCACATGTCTACTTTTTTCTACTCGAAATCTAATTGGCATACCGGCAGGAATAACGTATCTTCGAAATTCAAGTTGCTGGTTTCGATTTGTGTGGGGAATAAGCCGAATATATCCAAGTTCTTCTATTGTACATCCAAATACTCGGTCTGAAGAAAGCCTACCCAGAGGAGAAATGGATCTGGCTTGAAGTGGAGGCTCCTCTGGAGAAATCCGGTCAGGCAAATGTTGTTGTTGAGCAGCAGAAGAAGAAGAAGGGCCAGCTTTACGTTTACTATTAGGTTTCTCGTCGGGCTGAGAACTGCATTCTGCAAGAGGAAATAGAAGATTCATTTTTTTTAGCACATTTATGTTTAGTATCTTCAGGACCATTCCGCTGGCCCCACCACCCACGCAAATTCAACTTTTTTGGGCCCAATATTCAGTGCAGAAATTGTTCAAATTTGTTCAACCAAAATTAGAATTTGTGCAACATGGGAAGTACCTGCTGACTCAAAAAAACGCTGGCGGGTCCAGCGAAATTTTCGCTGGCCCCGACATTATCCAAAATCAACTTTATATGAGCGTCTTATTTTCGTCTTAATTTTTTCAAATTTGTGCAATCAACTCTAACCCCTAAAAACTACCCCCTGTGCGGCAAACACTATGGCGGGGCCAGCGAAACGTTTCGCTGGCTCCGACATTATCCAAAATCCACTTTATATGAGCGTATTATTTTCACCTTAATTTGTCCAAATTTGTGCTTTGCGATCGTGTTGGCCGCATAGGGGGTAGTTCTTAGGGGTGGAAGTTGATTGCATAAATTCGAAAAAATTTAGGCGAGAGTAATGCGCCCATATAAAGTTGAGTTTGGACAATGCCGCGGCTAGCGAAATATTTTGCTGGCTCTGCTATAGTGTTTGCCGCATACGGGGTAGTTTTTAGGGGCTGAAGTTGGTTGCACAAATTTGAACAATTTATGAAGAAAATAATACGCTCAAATAAAGTTGATTTCGGATAATGTCGGAGCCAACGAAACGTTTCGCTGGCCCCGCCATAGTGTTTGCTGCATAGGGGGTAGTTTTTAAGAGTTGGAGTTGGTTGCACAAATTTGAACAAATTAAGACGAAAATAATACGCTCATATAAAGTTTATTTTGGATAGTTCTAATTTTGGTTGAACAAATTTGAACAAATTCTGCACTGAATATTGGGCCCAAAAAAAGATGAATTTGCGTCAATATTAGCTGAATCGTGTTGAAACTCAACATTCCTCTTCACAACCGATCATAGAAGACGAATACAATATTACTTTTTAAATATCACCTCCATAAGTCTATTCTATAAAGTGCCAAAAAAAGCCCATAAGGGAAAAAATGGGTTTTGCGAGCGTTTGGAACTAATATCGATTTTTTTGCGTTTTTTTTTTACATGCAAATTGTTTCTAATAGATGAAATACTACTTTATATTGATAACTGGATGTTTGATTAAATTCTTTGAACAATTTATGACTGTTTTTAGGAATTTTCTCTCTGAATAAAGATAGAAAATTGCAGTTGTTTTCTGAAGTTTTGAACTTTTTGTTCACTTTTTACTTGGAGTGAGTTGAATAATTAATTAAATTTGACAAAGTTATCTGTGTAAACAATTTATTATTATTATTATTATTAATATTTAATTTGAGCAATGCTAGAAAGTTGCGACTTTTCCAGAAATTCACATCTCTTTTTCCACTTTTCACATAGGGTGAGTTAATAATTAATTCAATGTAGCAAAAATAATTATTTGAAGAAATTATTATTGTTTATAAATATCTTCTTTATTAATGCAATATAGTTGTGGTTTGTCCTGAAATGTTTAACTTTTCATCCACTTTTTTCTTAGTGAAATAATAAATAATGCAAGTTAACAATCATAGTTGTTTAAAGAATTGATAATTGTTTATAACTATCTTCTCTTAGATAAAAGCTAAATAGTTGCGGTTTTTCTAAACTCTTACACTTTTTGTCCACTTTTCACTTAGTGAGGTAATAATTAATGTAAGTTAACAAACATGCTTATTTAAACAATTGATTATTGTTTATAACTATGTTCTCTTATAGTAATTCTAGAAAGCTGCTTTTTTTAATCTTGAGTTTTGCTTTGGCTTTTCAGTTATGATCAAATAATAAGTGAACCTCAGCAATAATCATTTTTCAAATAGTATTTTACTTTTTTACTTGAATTATTCTCGCTCTTCTCCCCATGTTTGAAAAAATTAATTCAAACAAAAAAGCTATCTTACACAAGAAAGAAAAACAAAGAATGGAATAATTACGACTAGGTAGGAGAACTAGGTGTGCAAATGACTTGTACAATTTTTCTTTTAGATTACAACAAGAAGTTCATTGCAAAACGTAAAAGAAAAATGTGTAATTGTACATATTTTCATATCAGCGTCCCCCTCCAGCAAAATATATTTACAAAAAAGAACGAGATTGTTTCAAATATGTTACTCGCTAATGTTCATTTATTATATTTTCATAACTAAAAAGGCAAAGCAAATTCAAACATTTCAGTAAAAACCACAACTTTCTAGCACTTGTCTGTGAAAAGATAGTTATAAATAATAATAAATTGTTCAAACAACTATTTTTATTAACTTGCATTAATTATTACCCCACTAATCGGAAGGTTGGCAAAAAGTTAAGAATTTCAGAAAAAAACCTCAATTATCTGGCATTAATATAAAATTACTGTTATTAACTTGAATTAATTATCACTTCAATCTAATTGAAAAATGGATGAAAGTTAGAACATTCAGAAAAAAGCCGCAGCTATCTAGTATTAATATAGAAGAAGATGGCTATAGACAATAATAATTTTTTTAAACAACTATTTGTGCCATATTAAGTTAAATATGAAGTCAGTCGAAGTGAAAAGTGAACAAAAAGTTGAAAATTTCAGAAAAAACCGCCATTTCTAGCACTATTTAAAGATAGTATTGTTAACAATGATAATAAATTCTTTGAACATTTATGTTGGTTAAAACTGATAAATTATACCCTCTTCCCAATTAAAAATTGGACAAGAAGTGGAAAATTAAAAAGAAACCATGACTCTCTATCTCCATTCTGAGAGAAAATTGCTAAATGTTATTGATAATTCATTTGCAAATTATTATGTGTATTAAAAATGAAATGAATTTCTTAAATAATTATCAATAACTTTTTAAAATATAATATAATTTTCCAATCTAAATTTTCAGGCGTCAATTCAATTCAATTATGGCAACGGCCATACCACGCTGAAAACACCAGTTCCCGTTAGATCACTGAAGTTAAGCAGTGTTGGGCGCGGTTAGTACTTGGATGGGTGACCGTTCGAGAATAATACTACTGCGTTGCTGTTGGCGGTCGTGGGTGTGGTGAGCCCACACTTGTAGTTATTTACTACAAGAAACTATCCACCTAGACACACTACCTGAATCGGGTAGTGTCACGCTTACCCCTAGAGGCTCGCTGAAAGGGAAATGGCTTAATGGTATAAAAAAAAAAAAAAAAAAATTCAGCATTGATGTACTTTAGGAGTATACACTTAAAAAAAAAAATTATTAGCATTTCGAACTCGAAAGTTCATTGCCTCACTACCCGATTCGGGTAGTGTTTCTAGGTGGATAAGTACTACCAGTGTGGGTCCACCACACCCACGATGGGTCAACAACACGTAGTATTCCCAGAACGGTCACCCATCCAAGTACTAACCGCGCCCAACGCTGGAGTATACACTTGTTTCTTCAAAATTAAAAATTCGATTCTTGGGCACGTTTTTTGACTCTTCTGTAAAATCGTTGAGAGAGTTCGGTTGCAGTTGAACCAAATCGAAATATGAGGGCAAAAATGGGTTAGTCCACGCGCTACGGCCAAAAACGAGTTAAATCTTCGAATCGTTTTTGCTCGCAGCGCTTGGGCTAATTCGTTGTTGCGCTGAGAAATAATCAACTCGCTTTTGCTCTGACTCTTTTTTTAGACCGCTTTCGCTATGAGCCCCTCACTTAACAAACAATCATTTCAAATAAGCCAAATAAAGAATCGACTTGCAATTGTTTCAAAATCCCATTGGCAAATAACGTTCATGCACTTTATTTGAGTTCTTTCTCTTTATTGACTTTTATTTTCTATATATAGATATAGATATATTAGAAATGCATGTATTGATATACATACCTAATAATAATAATAATATATAATATAAAATATACTAGCTGCTACTCGCGGTCTTTTGCCCCCTGCCCCCAATACTTTTACGATCTGTCTGAGAGCCCAAAGAATATGTGTACATAATTTGGTGCCTATTGGTCAAAAACTATAGACTTGCATAAGCATCATAAGTTTTAGGCAACTTGATTTTAGGTCTTAGATAATAATATATAATATAATAATACATATATACATATAAAATTATCCCCTTCTATATTAAAACCATTGTAAATAACTTTATTGCAATTTTCAAATCCATTTTCAAGGAAATTGATTATTTTTTCTTTCTTGATTTATATGAAGATGCATAGTATATTATGCACCAAGCTTTTCAAGTTCGTAGGTATGGAATGGTCATGTCCATCTATGATGTCATGATTTTTGACATCATAGACTCTTAAAACAATAAGAGTGAGAAAAATTAGTCTCAAGTGATGCTCAAATGAGACCACTGTTGGGAACCCCCGAATCATTTCTTTTTACACTGAAAATAACAGCATGAAGTTTTCCTTTTCAAAAATAGGTCGTTCAAAATAATAATCCCGTCAAAAAATCTCTAGTTTTTACAGTGTGAATATAAAAATTGCTATTATATGACTATAAGCTGGAAAGGGGGACTTGAGGTTCGCTCCACAGGCCTGATAGATAGCCGTATTCATGCATGTGTTATATAAAATATAATAAGAATTACAGATATATTAATATATTTACCAATAGAATTCACGATGACCGCCAATGTGAGAGCAAAAGTAAAGACCATCCTCATTTTCGCAATGTAGAGAACAAACTGATTTATGCTTCAGTAAAAAATTTGGTTTTTAAATGTATCTACGGAAGATTCTATTGCATCATCAGAGTTCAAATATATACATAAGTAGCCGTTATCTCACATAAATGTGGAATAACGACATTATCAGTGTTACGACTGTTTCTCGCAAATAATAATATCATTTGACATTTTTTATTATGATAATTTTAATTAAGACATTCTCATCTCAAATGGAAGGAATTGGTTCTATGTAATGATTGAGTGTCGCCAAATTCATCAACATTCGATGTTTTTTGACTCAATTATTGAAAAGTAATAGTTTTTACTCCGGTTTCTGTCTACCGTTGTTGTCTGTCAACACGACAACTTTCGATGAAATGATTTGATTAAATGATGCGATTACATTTTTGATTAAATTTTCATTTGTATGGAGATAGTTTTTCCATACATATGTATGGAAATACTACGTTTTTGAAGTCGAATATAAATGCATTCATATAGCATGCAGGTATATATACATTTTTTTTATTCCTAGCGACTTTCGCATATGTTCAATTACTTATTTATTCAAAAATGAAGTTTCATAGAGATTTTCTGATATGTGTCCTTGTATACCTGTATTTTATAGAACAAATGGCGGACCCGATACCCGACCCGACACGCCAATCTGCACTCCCCTCGAAAGTAACGTAGCCGTTGGCTAAACACTGATTTCATGTTTATTCTTTGCTTTTCCGTTTTTTTTTTTAATGAGAATAATGAATCAAAAATAATTAAAAATAGCTGTGCATTCGATCTCGAGTGTTTTCACTTTCTTTGTATTTATAATTATATGGTGCTCATTTCACGAGCACTCTGCTTCCCGTTAGCAAATGTATTTGCTTTCTCATAGAGGAAGCATTAGTTATTTTTTCAATAAAAGACAAACGTCAGTCGTTCATCTTTCATGCTCTCAAGATGTCCGAACCAT
This sequence comes from Andricus quercusramuli, assembly GCA_932178445.1. Taxonomy (NCBI): domain Eukaryota; kingdom Metazoa; phylum Arthropoda; class Insecta; order Hymenoptera; family Cynipidae; genus Andricus; species Andricus quercusramuli. The sequence goes on along the minus strand of CAKNXH010063504.1, from coordinate 7,185 downwards.
TTCAACTGACTGCTCTCCCATACGTCAACTAGTGTCTATCCTGCGCCACATTTTTTTAGAATTATCTCGTTTTAGGGTTTTCAGTGTTTTCCCGCATATTGTGCCCAGAGGTTTCATGCTAATCGCGTTAATTTTACTCCTGTTTTTTTCTTGACAGGTCCATGCCTCGCTACCGTATAGTACAATCGATATGAATATAGAATTATGTATGGCCATTTTAGTTTTTTTATATGTTTTTATTTCTGAGAATGGACCCTGCGCCACCGATAACTGCTTATCCTTATTTATGCGACTAACTAACTCCTTATCTATTTTTCTGCCGCTAGTGAATAGGCTACCCAGATATACCTACTTGTCATCTTGTTATAATTTTTTATCATTTAGAATAATGTTGCACATTGTTTTCTCACTTTTTGCTTCAAACACCATGATTTTTGTTTTATTTACGTTGATTTTGAGGTCCATATTCGTCATGCTTGTATTAAGTTTATCGAAAATTCTTTGCAGGTCCTCGATGGATTCTGCCATAACATTATTGTCATCTGCGAAAGCTAACCCACGTATCTTCACTGTTTCGAGATCTACACCTTCTTCGCCGAAGAGGGCCGTTCTTAGACACTTATCCATGAACATGATAAATAGCCACGAGGACATAACGCATCCTTGTTTCCCGCGTTGCATAATATCGAACCAGTCACTCAGTTTCCCATTTACCCTTGCACTCGCTTCATTACCTGTATATATTGTATCTATTGCTTGTGGGAGCCACCCACAATCGTCTGGAACTTCTCCCATCTCGATACATAAATTTATCAATTTGCACAACCTGCAAGTTAAGTACTTGCCACCGTATTTTAGCATTTCAGCAACAACACTGTCCAAACCAGCAGCCTCACCGTTTTTTAAGTTCTTAATTATATCTCTAACCTGAGTGACACATACTTTTTTAATACGGTTTTCTAATCCATTATGTTCTATGTCGAAGTTCTGTTGCCCTATATCTTCACCTCCAAATAATTCTGTAGAAGAGTCTTTTAAGGCGTCTACTATCCCGTCTATATCATATAGCATTTCACCTTTGCTGTTTCTCATGCTGACAAACTCTGTACATTTACTTTCCTTGATTTTATTAAATAATAGTTTCTTGGTTCTTTCAAAGTCGTTTTGGCATTTCTTTCCTTCTTCTGTTCTAAATTTATCTTCACTTTCCTTAACTAGTCGTTTAAATTTCGTATTTTTGCGTCTGTAATCATTATTGCATTCAGAGCCCCTCACGACTCTTGTGTCTTTGACTAGTTCTCTCAGCCCTTCATCTGAAGTAACGAAGTCGATTATATGACGGTTTTTTCCATCACACCAGGTTTACATGTGGATCATATTATGTCGAAACTAAAGTATTTGTAATAAATTGGCCCTTCTCTAAGCATGAGCTAACTAACTTTTCCCCGTTATAATTTTTTCTTGGGTCCCCTAATTTATCTAGTACCCTTTCTGTATCTGTATCCTGATGTTGGACGCCGAACCATCCGTTCATATCTCCTAGCAAAATTATTCTTTCACCTTGATCGCAAATACTTATTGTAGAATTCAAAATGTCCCAGAAGACGTCTTTCACTTCCCTCGAATCGCTATGAACTGGGGCGTATCGCGATATCATGGATAATCTTCTAATTCTTACCTTCATTCCAGCCCACAACAATCTGGGAGATACAAAATCATGATCTTTGAGATGCTTTATTGCTTTTTCACTTATAATTAAAGCGACCCCCTGACTACCATGTGATTCACTACCCACTCAATACCCCTTTTTTTTAAAGTATTTCTTGAAATCTTTTAAAAACAGTGTAACGGTCCATAACTTCCAAAATTTCTCGGAAACTTTTTATTTCATTCATTTATTTTATTATTTAAAAAAAATAATTATTAATATGGATTGAAAATTCGGTCGGAATATTATCAAGACGCTGAAATCTTAAAAGGAAAAACTTGTAAGTTTTCAAAAGTACCTATAATAAGTATTTAAAATTCTTTGGAATGCTGTGAAATTTGTGAATTTTCATGAGTACATTTTGTAAATAAATATTTTCATCTATTTGAAGCAAAAATAGTTAAATATAAATGTGCGACCCCCCCCCCTTCGGCAAGCAGAAATAGTTCGATTTTAAGAGATATCATGAATTTTCTTCAGAAAAGCTTTAGTTTTTGAATCTTCAGCCAGAATTGGGAATTCCTTGAATTTCTCTGAATCTCCTGCGAGTGCCATAGAATCCTTTAAAAATATCATAAGTGTTTCAAATTCTTCAAAATTCCATTAAAATTACTGGAGTTAATATTTAGAAGAGAAAAATCCTGTAGAATCTTTTTAAATCCCCTTGGAATGCTTTAAAGTATTTTAAAATCTTTGAAATCTCATTAAATTACCCAAATCAATTGGAAATGCCTTGGAGTTTTTCTAAACTTTCCTAAAATATAAAAAGTCCTTTAAAATATCTTGAAAGTCAAGAATTAATAGTAATTAAAATCTTATCTGTGGAAGTTGACTCAATTATTTCGCTCTGGACCCGACTCTTGTCTTCGAGGATCGCTACCAAAATCTCCTTAGTCTCGAAATTACACTTTTGATGTAGTTTAGGAATTTCTTCCATTATTTTCTCAAATTTTTTTTCGTTTTATATTTTGATAGATTAACATTCAATCAAGCAGTTGATTTTTCAACTGAATACTTCAATTTTCCAACTAAGAAATATAATTTTTCTACTAAAAATAGAATAGTTGAATTTTGTACGTGGAACTTTCGAGCATGACGCCTTAAATCACTGTTTCGCGTGAAAGTACGTTTGCATTCTATGCACATAAAACGATCCACGTTTATGGATATATAAATATAATTCCAATGGCATAAAAATAAGAACGATCAAACAATTCCACTTGCACGAAATTCAAAACATTCGCGATACGAAACTTGGACACGAAACTTGCCGATCACTCCCGAGCGCAAAACTTGCAGTCGGGGTCTAGGCGCTTGTGAACTTGACGGCCCTCAAGTGGCGCCCGCCACTGGAGACAAGCCGGAACCAAACACAAGAAAACGACTTTTCAACAAACTTGTTAAATTTTCAACAAAAAAAATGAATTTTTAGGTAAAGTGATGAATCTTCATCCACGAAAATGATTTCTTAACCAAATAGTGGAATTTTCAACTAAAAAATATCAATTTCCAACCACAAATAGAATGATTAAATTTTCAGTAAACAAAAAATTAGTTTTCTACTAAAAAAAAAACGAAATTTTAACAAAATAGTTGAATTTGTAACCATGTCAAGAGATGAATTCAGAAATAAAATGATGAAAGGTCAACCAAGAAAATAAATTGTAACTAAAAGGTTTAATTTTCAACCGGGAAGATAAAAATGGTACAGTCAAATTTTCAGTTTTAAGAGTTATTGTTTGACCAAGAAAAAGATAAATTTTCAAACAAAGAGTTGAATTTTCAACTAACAAAAAAATTCAGCTAAGAATTGAGTAGTTAAATTTTGAGTTGAAGAGATTAATTTTTAATTTCAACAAAATTTCAACAAAATAGTTTAATTTATCAACTAAAGAAGCCATGAATTAAAAAAAATGAATCTCCAACAAAGAAACTAAATGCTTAACCGAATAGCTGAATTTTCAACCAAAGAGTTGAATTTTAAACTAAAAAAACATTCAGCTAAAAATTGAATAGTTAAATTTTGAGTCAAAGAGATTAATTTTTAATAAAAAAAAGAAAGAATTTTCAGCGAAATAGTTTAATTTTCAACTAAAGAAGCGATGAATTGAAAAAAATGAATTTTTAAAATGAATGAATGAATTTTTAACAAAGAAGTTAAATTTTTAACAAAAAAATGAATTTCTAATTGAAGGGTTCAACTTGTAATTTTTTTCTTGCAAATAGAATAGTTGATTTTACAGTTAAAGGAATGATTGTTCAAGCAAACAAAGAAACGAATTCTTATCAAAGTAGTTGAATTGTTAACCAAAGCGATGAATTTTCTAATAAAGTTATAAATCTTCAACCAAGAAAATTAATTTTTAACCATATAGTTGAATTTTCAACTAAAAAGATCAATTTCCACCAGAAAATGTAATAGTTAAATTTTAAGTAAAAAAATTAATTTTCAACTAAAGAAAAAAAAACAAATTTCAAAAAATAGTCTAATTTTGAAACATATCAAGAGATGAATTTGCAAATAATATGATGAATCTAGAACCAAGAAAATAAATTACAACCGAATAGTTAAATTTTCAACCAAATTATTGATTTTCAACCAAAAAGATGAATATTTTTAACCGAGTAGTTGAAAGAATTAACGTTTAACCAAAAGAGAAACAAATTTTTAAGAAAATAGTTATTATATCAAATGAAAAATATAAATTTTCAACCAAAAATGGGATAGTTCAATTTTCACTTTAAAAAAATCAATTTTTAACCGAGAAAACGTATTTCCAACAAAATATGTAAATTTGCAACTAAATTAAGACATCAATATTCAAGAAAATTATGAATCTTCAACCAAGAAAATTAATTTTTGACCAAATAGTTGAATTTTCAATCAAAGAGATAGATTTTCAAAGACGAATTTTCAGCAAAATAAATAGATTTTCAACCAGTTAATTTAATTTTTAACTTAAAAGGTCAACTTCCAACTCAGTAGTCGCATTTTTAACTATAAAAGTCTTCAACTAAAAATATCTGTAAACAAAAGTGGAATATTTGAATTTTCAGTTAAAAAATTAATTTACAACTAACAAACAAACCTTCCACCAAGTAGTTAGGTTTACAAAAAAATTAACAAGAGTTCCACATTCAATAAAGTTGTTTAATTTTCAATCAAATAGTCGACTTTTCTATTGAAAAAGATAATTTTTTTACTGAAGAAGGAATAGTTAAATTTTCAGTTAAAAGAATGAATGTTTACCCAAAAAAATAAAGATTTTTCAACAAAATAGTTAAATTATCAACTAGTAAAGAAGAATTCTCAACGAAGAATGTAATAGTTAATATTTCAACCAAAAAAGGAGGTTTTTATTGAAGATAAAAGTTAAAGAAAGAAAAAAATGTTGGCTATTTCGTTAAATAAAAACATATTTGATTTCGAATTTGAAATAAGAAAATTTGATCGTGCGAATTTTCTGCCTTGTTTAAAGAACAATTAAATAATAGTGTGCTGATGACAAATATAAGATTGGAATCTATTCACCAATCAGTAAAAAAATTATTTTAGATTCTCAAGATCTAATAATTAATTCATTGAAAATTACACTACTTTGTTGAAACCTCATTTTGTTGGTTGAAGTTGAAACTATTTCGTTCAAAATTCTTTTTTTTAAATTGAAAATCAATTTTTGTGAGTTGGAAATTGTATTGCTAGATTGAAGTTTCAACCACGTTGTCAAAACTTTATTTTATTGGTTGAAGATTAAAATCTTTCATGGAAATTAGTATTCTTTTAGTTGAAAGTGGATTTTTTTCACTTAAAATTTAAGTGTTCTATTTCTGTCCTAAAATTGATCATATTTTTGAGATGTGCTGAATCATGATGCCATTTGTTCATTTGATTAACGAATTATATAAAAATGATTTAAATAATGAATTACAAATAAGAAAATTATGTGTATATCACAAGGGGGAGAAGAATCGAGTCTTTTGTAATCTTTCGTACATTATATTTTTCAGAATTTAAAGGTTGTGGTGACCTTTCAGAGCTGTCACATTTATTGTCACACATAGCTATTTTTGCATAATTCATTCATGGTTAAATTGCCCGTGAGCGCAAATAATTGAAAAAGTCATACATATTGCAAATGTAAACCCTCGCATTTTCACTTGTGAAGAATAATATGTTGGGTTATTGCAAGAAGCAATGACAGTTACTCTTAACTTACGGTATTATTCTCTGTTTACCCATCAGAGCAGGTAATAGCAGACAGATTACTCTCCCCATAGGTAATATTTATATTCTACCTACACCAACGAGTAAAAATACGAAATTACCTGCAACAAAATTTACTCCTAGTTTTTTCTGTGATGTAACTCCCTGAATTTTAAATATTCGAAGAAAAAAAATTTGAATGGCCTTATGGGAATTAGCAAAAGATAAAACAAAATAAGCCTTGATAACCATAATACATATGCCTTCAAATCTTTTTGATTTAATTTTGATGCGTCTACGGATTACAAAGAATATTACATCTTAGTTTATCTTTTTTCTATTGAATTAATGATACAAATAATGCAGACTATCTTCATTGGAAGCAACTTCTTTAAACCAACGTGGAAAGAGGTAACGTCTGCCTGTAGGACATTCCTTTATTTCAATTACGGTCATATAGTCAATTGCACCTCTTATGTTTATTTTTACTCTCGAACGATGTTCATCTGTCTTATATATTCCAAGAAGAATTCCAGTATACTCCAGTATTGCAAAAACGACACCGTCGGATGTTGATAAAACAATATATTCTCGGGTTGGCATGGACACAAATTTACCCCTTCCTGCTGACAATTTAATTGATAAACCGGCAGGAATAACATATCTTCGGAATTCGAATTGCCGGTTCGGATTTTCCTGGGGAATAAGCCGAATATATCCAAGTTTTGTAAGTGCATATCCAAGTACTTCTTGTGGAAAAGACCTGCCCGGAGAAGACCTAGACTGTTCTGCAGATGAACAAGAACTAGGATTATGTTCGACATTGGGATTCCGTTCACACTGTAGTGAATTATGAATTACAGTAGCTGTAATAAAACTTTTTGAGAAGATTTCTGGACCTTTGCCTACTACACAATCCCTTTTTTCATCTGGAGTCAAATTATCAACTGTGCCGCTTATCATATTTATTTTTACTCGCGAACTATCTCCATCTTTCCTGTAAATTCCACGAAGAGTCCCACTATCATACAATATTGCAAAAATGTCGTCATTGGATGCTGATAATACAATATATTCTTGGGATGGCACGGGCACATATCCACTTAGTTGTACTAGAAACTTAATTGGCAAACCGGCAGGAATAACGTATCTTCGAAATTCAAATTGCTGGATTCGATTTGTGCGAGGAATAAGCCGAACATATCCAAGTTCTTCTGTTGTACATCCAAATACTCGATCTGAAGGAAGCCTGCCCAGCAGCGTTGCCGTCGGT
>CAKNXH010063503.1:0-55952 GCA_932178445.1 Andricus quercusramuli | reverse complement strand
AAAATTATTTGAATATTTCAATGAAAATAATGTTAAACATTATTTTATTATTGCCTTCTTATGATCATTATACAAATTACTATTAATTGATTATATTAAAACTTAAAATTTCTGGAATTATTTGAAAAGCTTATTAATAAGTAATATATTCATAAATTATCAATTAGTGTGAAAGTTTATTGATCAATCATATTTTCAGAAAGGAAAGTTAAAATTAAAAAATATAACTATATATACATATATATATATATATATATATATAATTATTTAAACATTCCATTGCAAATACATAATTATAGGTATTAATGTTTTAATGATTTTGCGATGCAGTACTTTGATGCCCTGATTTACAAAAATGGCCGTGAATGTATCCGCAAATGACATTGTATAAAAATTCAGTTTTTTCACAATATCACATTAAATAACCTAAAAGAGGAGCAAGAATAATATATTTGAATGATTTATCAATATATTTTAATGTGTTATTTATGAATATTTTAATAACGTATCGTTTGTATATGAGGTATCATAATTCATTTTGTGGACATTTTCATGTCTATATTAGCATTCCTTCATGATATATTCCGTAAATTTTCTGATATCTCCATTTAATAATAGCAGGACAAATTTTCAAACAAACATTATTGGTATTTCAATTTATAATTATATCAATTATCATTGATATTTGTTTCCGGATTTATTATGTTGGTCAAGTCGTGCATTTTGAATCTTCAAATGATGTCTCGCCCTTTACTGGTAATAATAGTGATCGTAAATTAAATAATTCTAAGTTACATGGATTTCCTGGAATCGTTATTTCAGAATCTAATTCCAGCGAAAATTGAAGTAGTCAAAAATAGTTATTCGAAAATTGAGTAAAGGAGAAAAATGAACAAAAAAGTGTAGGGAGGTTTCCCCTACTCTAAGAAAAAGTCCACCAATATTCTATTCATTTTATTATTATTATTATTTTATTTATTTTGTCCACAATATTTCATGTTAAATTCATTTTTTATTTTCTGTTCTCTGAGATCCATTTGGCTCATTTTACACAGTATTATATCAATGAATAACCAGTATACTCTTTTCTTGAGTTTTTGATGTAACGGATAGTAGAATTGCATAGACACATTAAGTTGCACCCCAAGGATGATAGACTCTTAACTGCAATGTTAACATGAGTGCTAAAAAGTGAAGTCTATTGTAGAGCCAAATTTATTTGTGGTGCAGGCCAAGTGCCAATAAAAACTATATCATTTTTCATTCTTATCTTTTTTTCATTTTTATCGCTATCACTTCAAGAGAGCATCACTATTCGGAGAAGAGGCATCTTGGCGCCACACAGTGGGGCAAAAAAAACGTCCATGGATAAATTGTTTTTCAGAAGATAATTATTATTATAAAATGAAAGCTAATGAAATTTCGCATCTAACTATCATGGCCGATTCAAAAATGTTTCTTTCTTTATTAACAAAATAAAAAAAAATGTTGGACTCTTGAAGCATACCAGTTTTCAAAAAATGCTTCGAACCAATCAAAAATACCCAGAAACTGGAAGTCACTATCCAAAAAAGATGTCAGCTAGCAATGCAAATGCTAAATAATTTATTGAATTTTTTATAAACAAATGAGTGAATGAAAATGGTTTCGTGAAAAATTTTTGGACAAAAAGGGTTTTTTAGTTGAATTAATTGAAGATCATGAATAATTTATTTTAAAAGCAATTTTTATAAACAAATATCCATATCAGGTATTTTTGGTGGAATGAATACAAAATTTCTCTATGGAGTCCATCATAAATTACTTGAAAACGAAACCTAAGTATCATATTTGGTCAACAAATAAAAGTTGATAATTGTTTAAAATGCCTTAATTAACAAATGCACTATTTGGCTATTTTTCGAGGTACAAACTTGAATTTTTCGATGCAATTAACTGTAAATAACTAACTTCCAAGCTTTTAAGAACATTTTTATGAAAGTTACGAATTTATTATTGTAAACAATAATTGTTTAAACAAATTGTTATCATTTCATGTATTTATAAATAAAATACCGCTTTTTCACGGAATTAACAGCCAGTTAAGCAGTGATGTTTTTTTAAAAATCTATTACACTTGATAATCGTTCAACCAAACTTAATTAACAAATGTATTATTTGGCTTTTTTCAGCATTTAAACTTTTTTTTTTGTAATCAACTTTTAATAACACAATAACGAACAATAAGAGATGGATTTTCAAATGAAATGATGAATCTTCAACGGCAAAAATTAATATTCGATGAAGGATTTTGACATTCAACCAAATACTTGTATTTTCAACTAAAAATATGAATTTTTAACAAAGTACATTAATTTTCGAACAAAAAATACGAATTTAAAAAAAAACAGTCAAATTTTTAACCAAAGAGTTGAATTTTCTAACAAGAAAGATGAATTTTCAACAAAATTATTGAATTTAAAAAAAAATAGAATTTTTTAAAAAATAATCATATTTCTCACAAAATAGTTGAAACCTCAACCAAACAGATGAACTTTCAACAAAGAAGATTAATTTTCTACGCGAAGAAATGACTTATCAACAAGAATGTTAATTTCCAACCGAGAAAATGAATTTGCAACCAAATTATTACATTATCAACTGAAAATATAAATTTTCGAACAAAAATATTAATGTCAATAGTCAAATTTTTAAATAAATAATTTAATTTTAAGCCAAATAGTTAAATTTTCATCTAAAAATAAGAATTTGTAACCAATAAGTTATTATTCAACAAATAGTTTAATTTACACCAAGTCGGTGAATTTTCAAGTAAAGAAATAGATCTTCTACACGAAAAAATGAAATTTCAACAAGAAAGTAAATTTACAAGAAAATAGTTAAATTTTCTACAGAATACATAAATTTTCAACGAAAAAAGATCAGTTTTCAATCAAAAATATCAATTTTTAACCATAAATGTAATAGTTACACTTTTAGTAGAAAAATAAGTTTAAAAAAAAACATGAATTCTCAACTAACATGATGAATCTTCAACAACAACGAAATAAATTTTCAACAACAGATTTCAACCTTCAACCAAATAGTTGATTTTCAACCAAATACATGATTTTTTAAACAGAAGATAAATTTTCTACAAAAAAAATGAATTTTCAAAAGAAGAAATGAATTTTTAACTAAATACAGATATTTTCAGCAAATAGTTCAATTTTCAACAAACAAATTTTTAATAAGTTGATGAATCATCGACAGAAAAAATGAATATAAACAAAAAATAAGTTTTCTTCGCCGAAGAATATTAATTTCCTGTCAAAAAAATACGAATTTTTTAAAAAATACTTCAATTTGTAATAAAATGTTTTAACATTCAACCGAATAGTTACAATTTCACCCAAAAAGATGATATTTTAACCAAGAAGGAAAATATCAATTTTCAACAAAAATTCCGAAATTTAACTACTTTGTTGAGAATTAATTTTTTTGTTGAAAATTAATTTATTATGCTCGAAGATTGAGTATACGATTTTTTATTGTGAATATTTTTGTTTGTTGAAAATGGGAATATTTGGTTGAAAATTCATGTATTGTTTTGGAAAATTGCTTTTTTTCATAACAAAATTCATTTTCTTAGATGATGATTCAACTTTCAACTTTCCGCTGAAAATTAAATTATTTCCTTTCAAATCAGTATATTTGATAGGAAATTGAACAATTTTGTGAGGTCAGTTCTTCTGTTTTGTAACGAACTTTTTCTATTTGAAATTCATTTTTTTCTTAATTTTGCTTTTATGGTAGAAAAGTAAGGGCATTTCTTGGTAATAGACTTTTTTTGAGAACTGAACTGGTTCGTCCAAAATTTAATTATTTCGTTAAGAAATAATTTTTTTTTTTCAACTTCTGTCTTTTTTGGTAGCAAATTTATCTTTTAAAATTCATGTATTGTGTTGGCAAAGTTGTCTTTTTTCATGGCAAATTAATATTCTTGATCGAAAATTTCTAGGAAATTCAACAATTTTGTGACAAGTCAGTTTTCTTATTGACAATGAACTTTTTTTTGTTTAAAATTCATGTAATTTTTTTAATTTACGTTTTTTGGTAGGAAATTAAAAAATTTTCTCGGAGATTCATCTTTTTGTTGAAACTGAACTATTTTGTCAGAAATTCAATTAATTATTTAAAAATGTATGTATTTATTTTTTGGAAAGTTTATCTTTTTAAGTAACAAATTTGTCTTTTCGCTTGAGAATTCATCTTTGCGGTTTATGATTGAATTATTTTGATCAGAAATTTAACAATTTTTTGTAAATCAGTTTTTGTTGTTAAAAATTGTATTATTTGGTTGAAAACTCATGTATTTTGTTAAAATGTTTGTATTTCAGCTTATTATTCTTCTTGCTTGGAAATTCAACTAATTGGTTAAATTTGAAATATTTCGTTAAAAAATTTTATTATTTGGTTGAATATATATTTTTTTTAATTCATCTTTTTGGTTGATAATTGAACTATTTTGGTCGCAAATTTAAGTATTTTGTGGAAAATTAGTTTGTCTTTTTCTTATTGAAAATCAATTCGTTTTATTTTAAGTTTAAGTATTTTATTTTTGATTGCAAATCTTTTCAGTTTGATTAAAATTGGATTATATAATTGAAAATTTATGTATTTTGTCAAAAATGTATCTTTTTTTATAGCAAATTAATCTACTAAAATAAAAATTGAACTAATAGTTTGAAAATTAAACTACTATGTTAAAAATTAATTTTTTGTTCCCAATAATTTAAATCAAGGTAAATTCGTTTTATAATTCCTATTCTCATAAAAGAAACTTCCATTTTTCGCTACAATTGAGGAGAAGAATTTATTTGATTTAAACTTGGTTCGAAGTAAAAAAATTTTCATTTATTTTTCTCATTTAAAATGTATGTTTGCAATTGAAAATTCAATTATTTACTTCCAATTTAATTACTTTGTAGAAAATTCAACAATTTTGTAAAAACGTAATTTTTTGACAATTAACTTTTTTTTAATTTATGTATTTTTTCAGTAGAAAATTAAGAACTTTACTTTAAGATTCATATTTTTGTTGAGAACTGAACTATTTTTTAAACAATTCAACTAATTATTCGAAAATTCATTCATTTGAAAAAAAATTTTTTTTGTTAGCCAATTTATCCTCTAGCTAGAAAATTCGTCTTGTTCGTTGATAATTGAACTATTTTGTTTGGAAATTCAACTATTTTCTTAGAAAATATTGTTTATTGTTAATAATTGTTTTTTTTTGCAAATCAATTCGTTTCACTTGAAGTATAAATATTCTATTTTTTATTGTGAATTTTTTTTTTTTTTGTTCTAACAAATTGTATTACTTGGTTGAAAATTCATGTATTTTGTTAATAATTTATCTTTTTTGATAGCAAATTAAACTTCCTGGTTGAAAATTTAACTAACTGGTTGGAAGTTTAACTGTTATACAAAAAATTCATTTTTTTATTGTGATATTGAATATTGCTTTAGAGTTTTCATTTTTTATTTAATTTGAGTTTTGTAAATTCTAAAGCATAAATATCAAATAAAGCTATTAATTTTTTTATTTTCGAAGGAGGGGAAGTGAAGAGAAGTTAGGTGAAATTAGGAGAGAGTGCAATGAGGAGAAAATATATAAGGGGAAATTATGTGGGGGGAAGGAGGAGAAATAACGAAAAATAAGTGGCAGGGAAGTGTAAGTAGGGAAAGTGAGGAGAATTCAGAGGTGGGAAGGAAGGGGAAATGAGAGGAAATAAGAGGAAATTATGGGAATCAGGGGTATGAGAAGTAGGAGAAGTGAGGGAAAATTTGGGAGAGGAAGGAAAAGAAGAGAGAAGTGTGGAAAATGATTAGAAACAAGGGTGAGTATGGGAGGGACTGTGAAGGCTGAGAAAATGAAGTAGGGGAAGAGGTTTGTTTGCCGGGGTAGCGAGGAGAGGAGGAAATAGAAAAGAAGTCGGCGAAGGTGGAAAGTATTAGGGGTAATTTTAGGGACGCGTGAAATAAAGGAAACTTATGAGAGGGTAAGAAGGAGAAATAACGGAAAATAAGTGGGAGGGAAGTAGAGGAAGAGTAGGTAAATAGGGGAAATTAAGTGAAATGTCGGGGTGTAGGGAAGCGAGTGGAAATTAGAATCGCGACTCAGTGTTAGTAGGGAAAGTGAGGAGAAATTAGGAGTGGGCAAGAAGGGTGAGTGGATGGAAATGATTGAAAACGAGGTATGAGAAGTAGGAGAAGAGAGAGAAAATAAGGGAGGAGAAGAAGGTGAAGTAAGGAGTAGGGAAAATGACAACAAATGCGGGTGAGTATGGGAGGAAAAGTAAGGGGTGAGAAAGAAAAGTAGGGGAAGTAGTGTGCTTACTGGGAAAGCAAGGAGAGGAAGAAGTAGATGAGGAGAAGTTGACGAAGGGTGAAGGGTGAAGAGGGAGGGGGAGGGGCAAGGATGAAGGGGGAGAGAGAATCGGGAAGGGGGAAGGTGTCAAGGGTGAAGTGAGTGGAGGGTGAGTAAGGGAAGGTGAAATTAGCAGGGGAGGGGGTTGTTCGAAAAAAATAATAAACCTCTCAATTTGTTAAGAATGATAATTGATGACAAGATAAGTACTAGAATAAAATAAAAAATTAGCAAGCATATTGATGAACATGATTTTTAGAAGAAGTTTATAAATGATCGTGCAGGCCACGTGCCAAAAAGAACTCTATCATTTTTCATTCCTATCTTTCTTCTTTTTATTTTTATCGCTATCACTTCAAGAGAGCAGCCACTATTCCAAGAGTCATCTTGGCGCCAGCAGACTGCAAATACATAAGCATACACGTGAATGTATATTCATGCTTTCATGATGAAAAGCTACCATCAGCAAAGCTTCGTTGTACTATGGCTTTATCAAAACAGATGACCGACGATTTTAAGACTCAAGAACATCCGACTTGAGGGTGAATCCTGAGTCATAAATATAATAATTCCTCCAAGGACGTGACAGGGTTCTAAATAATTTTTGCGTCAATCAAAATTGTTCTTGGCAGCTAAACTGTATAGCTGAATGAAGCTTTAAAGCAATATTGTTTGGAAGAAAAAAATGTTTATACAATTTAGAAAAGGAGCTGACTTTTTTTTTACTTTTTCTGAAAAAGGCCACTTTTTTAGACTTTTTTTGTATTATTTGTAAATGCGGTAGCGTAGGTCAGGAAAACCTATAAATCTGGGAAAGTCGGGGAAAGGTCAGGGATTTTGAAAAATATCTTGACAATCAATTTTTAATTTTTGAATTTTGATTTTGAATTATTTTATTCTGTTTATAACATATACCATTTAAAAATGTCATAACATTAAAAATGTGCCATTTCAATATTATTAATTAGATAAAATTAAAAATTTGTCAGGAAAAAGTTAAGGGATTTCAAGATTTCAATCCCTGATATAATATTCTTGTTATACATTTATTTGTCTGGAATTTATTTTTCTTTTTTTTCAGTTCATTTCTCCTGACGATTATATTTTTAGTTTAAAATTTTATTATTTGATCGAAAATTCAACAATATGGTTGGAAATTCATACTTTTTAGGTGAAATATTCAACTATTTTGGTAGAAAAATAGGTTTTTGGGAATTCGTCTCTTCAGTTTAAAAATTCTTCTCTTTTGGTAGAAATTTAATCTTTTTTGGTTGAAAATGCAAGTTTGAAAATTCGTCTGTTTTGGTTTAGTTCAAATGGTTTTTATTCAACATTTTTTCTTTCAAATAAAATATCTTTTTTTTTTGGTTTAAAATTCATTTGTAAAAATTTATACAAATTTTTACATTTTTCTTGAAAATTGATCTTTTTGAGTTAAAAATATAACTATTTGGTTGAAAATATATGAATTTTGTTATAAATTTCTTTCCTTCAGTAGAAAAACAATCTTCTTCACTGAAAATTCAAGTACTTTTTGGTGAAATATTACTTTTGGCTAAAACTTAATTTTTTTAAATAAAAATTCTATTAATTGCATTCAAATTTACGTAATTTATTATAAATTTGTCTTCTTTTGGTAAAAAAAAAACAATCTTTTCGACTGAAAATTCAACTACTCAGTTAAAAATAAACTATTTTGTTCAAAATTCGTTTTTTTATTCAACAATTAATTTTATTCACTGAACATTTAACTGTTCCATTCTTAATGAAAAATGGATCGTTTTTAGTTTAAAATTTAACTATTTAGCTGAAAATTAACTTTCTGTTGAAAGTTCAACCTTTTTGTAAAAAATCGTCTTTCTGGATAGAAAATTTAACTGTTTTGTTAAAAATTCGTCTCTTCGGATTGAAAATTCTATTATTTTTTCATATAATTTAAGGATTCGGTTAGCAAAGAACTTTTTGGTTGAAAATTGATCTTCTTCAATTGGAAATTCGTCTTTTTCGAAATGGAATCATTTTCTTCTTTAAAACAGCAACTTTTTGGTTGAAAATTAACTTTTTCATCTGAAAGTCTTCTTTTCGAATTAAAAATTCCATTCTTTTTGTAATAAAATCAACGGTTTGGTTGGAAACTAATTTTTTGGTAACAGACTAATCTACGTAGGAATGAAAGTTTTTTTTTTTTTTTTAAATGAACTTTTTTTTTTTAAATTCATATTTTCAGATTGGAAATTCAACTGCTACACAAAAAATTTGTGTTTCGATTAAAAATTCAATAATTTGAATAAAATTGGTTTTCATTCTTGACGAAAAAATATTTATTTGTTAAAATTCATATTTTTCTTTGGAAAATTCACCTTCTGGGTTATAGGCTGAACTACTTTTTTCAGAATTCATATTTTTGTTTGAGGATTCATAATTTTAGTTGAAAATTTATCTCTCAAATTAATTTTAATTTATTTCTTTTCTTGGTGAGAATTTATCTTTCTCAGTTAAAAATTGTATTATTTTTGTAAAGATTTAATTATGTGGTAAAAAACTCAAATATTTTGTTGGAGATTCGTATTTTTGGTTTAATGAATCAAAAATTCAACTAATTCAACTCTCTTATTTTCTTAATCAAAATGAAAATGTTTTTTTTTTTTTTTTTGAAACATGAACTGTTACATTTTTCGTTGAAAATTCATAATTTTATTTGAAAATGTATCTTTTTTAGTTGCAATTTTAACTATTTGGTTTGAAAATTATTTTTTTAAGATGCCAATTTATACTGTTTAATTG
Source organism: Andricus quercusramuli (assembly GCA_932178445.1). NCBI lineage: Eukaryota > Metazoa > Arthropoda > Insecta > Hymenoptera > Cynipidae > Andricus > Andricus quercusramuli. The sequence continues at coordinate 46,756 of CAKNXH010063503.1, read as the reverse complement.
AAAAATTATGTAGTTTATTGAAAATTCTTTTTTTCGGCCGAAAAATTGATCTTCTTGATTGCAAATTCATATTTTTGTTGTGAAGATTAACTTCCCAATTGAAGGTTGAACTCCTTTGTTGAAAATTAATTTTTTTATTGCCGATTCATTATTTTAGTAGAAAATTTGCCTCTTTGGTGTTGAAAATTGCTTTTTAAAAACTGCTTTCTTTTGTAGTTTAATATTTTTTGTTTGAAAATTCGACTGTTAGGTTAAAGACTAATTTTTTGGGTCAAAATTTAACAGTTTTCTTGAACATTCACCTATTTTATAAAAAAAAATTATTCAGAATGATTTAGTTTCCACCGTTTCAAGAAGAAATTAATTCAATTTTTAGTGATTTTCATTTAAAATTTGATTTTTTCAAAAGTTTTATATTTTAAACCAAACAATCTCCCATTTCAGTCTAAAGTTATTGAAAAATTCCTGATCTTGAGTTTTTAATGATTGTACTGGTCAAATAATTTTTTTAAGGAACAAGAAAAAATCTGCCTCGGCCCAGATTTGAACCGGGAACGCCACTCTTCAGGAGTAGAGCGTTTAAGCTATTACGCCACCAGGGCAGTAACAGAATGTATCTTGTTTCTCTTTACCGTTTTCACAATTCATTACATTTCACAAAACTATGATATTAAATTAAAAATAAAAATGAAAAACTTTGAAGCAGCATTTACCACCAAGTTCTCTACAAATGCTACATTCCATAATTTTTGAAAAAAAAATTTCATGGGGTACTATGGAACCATAATCGACCAGCAAATCCGATGCGGAAGTACCTTCCAATTAAATTTGGTTCAGCCCTATTGTGAGACTCAAAACCTTTCAATTTGAAATTTTTTCCACCTTCAAATCGCCTGTCTGTAATTATTTAAATTGAAACGATTTCGTTTTGAAACCGGACATCAAATTTTTGAAGCTTTGAGTTAGAAGTCGTTTAATTTCCATAGATTAAAAATGTTTATTGTTCTATTTTTTCCACGCCTTTAATTAAATTTTATTTAATTTTAATCCCTCTGCATTTCAAAATCTCAGACTTCTTCATAAATGAATAAAATAATTATTTTAAATGTAGAAGACGACATTTCAACAAATAAATATTTTTAAGTCAAGAAAAAAAATTTTTATATAAAATGCTGAACCTGCAAGCCAAAAGATGAATTTTCTGTACAGATTTTGAATTTTTAACCGGAAAATATGAATTTTCAGAAAAAAAATGTTGTTTTAATAAAATATGTTAATTTTCAACCAATGAGATAAACCTTCATGAAAAAAATTTCAACAAATTAGTTTACCTTTTACTCACGAAATTGAATTTTTAATTAAAAAATATCAATTTTCAACAATATAGTTAAACTTTCAATCAAAGAGATGAAATTTAAACTAAAAATATGAATCTTCAACAAAAAAGTGATTTTTTAACGAAATGGTTGAATCAAAATTTGTAAACAAGATAGTTGAATCCTCAAGCAAAGAAGATTAATGTTCACCAAACAGTTGTATAATCATCCAAGAAAAATGAAATTTCCATACAAAAAAAAAATCTCATTGACTTTTTGGTATCTAAATATGAGTTTTGAACAAGAATTAAATTTTCTACGAAAAAAGTCGAATTTTGAACCAAGCAGGACGAATTCTCAACCAAAAAAGCATGACTTTTTAACCAAATTGTTGAATTTTTAACCAAACAGTTGCAATTTTCATTCATGAAAAATGCAATTCCTACTACGATAGATGAATTTTCAAATTAAACAGACTAAAAAAAATTGTTAAATTTTCATTAGAGAAAGATTTTAGTTTGAATTTTCAATATCAAAAGATGAGTTTCAAGCAAGAAGTAAATTTTCTACGGAAATAGTTTAATTTTTAATTCAAAAAGACTAGTTTTCAACAAAACAGTTGAATTTTGAACGAAACGCAGCTTTTTTTAGCAAAGTTCCTTTTTCATCGAAACAGTAGTATTTCTCTCCAAGACGGGTTTAATTTCTACTAAAATAGATGAATTTTTAATTTAAAAAGACTGAGAAATATTTGTTTAATTTTGATCCTAAAAAGAATTGAGTTTAATTTTTAACAGTAAGATGTGAATTTCAAATAAGACGTTAATTTTCTACGTAAATAGTTGAACTTTCAACTGAAAAAGACCAATTTTTAAAAAAGCAGTTGCATTTTTCTCTCAGAAAGATGCAATTTCTACTGAAGTATATGTATGCTTCAATAAGAAAGACAAATGTTCAAAGTATCCAAAAGTATCCAAAAGTATCCAAAAAAAGATTTCAGTTTTAATTATCAATATTAAAATACGATTTTTGAAGAAGTATACCATTTGGAATGGATTCAATAATAACTCTTTATACAGATCCTATAGATAAATTTGAAAAAGGTGGTATTATTTGGTTGTATGCAACATGTTATGTTATGTATGCTACCCTAGTGGAACAATTTTTACAAAAAATTACACAAAAAGGAAAACCATTTTCACAGGAATCTATCAATAAATACAATTTACAACCAAAATTACAGAAAAGCACAACTTTTTTCTATTATTCAGACGAATTTTGTACATTTTTTGTATTTTTTTGTACATTCTTATATTTTATTGTGAAAGAATTGATCATGGTCATTGAGTGAAATGCTTCGTATTCCCAACTTTTAAAATTGAATCTTAAAAAAATGTCAATTCAAACGCTCAATAGTTTTCACGTATAAAATGAAAGCTTTCAAAACTTTTCAATCGAATATTTTTCAATTAAAAGCAGTTCAACTGCAAAATTCTAAATTTTAACTTTCACACATTGTACAGTTAAAATATTTTAAAAAGGAGAAATCCATACACTAAAATTTGTTTTGAAATCTTCCTAAATATTCTCTGAAAATTTATATTTTTAACGTTAAAATCTGTAACTTGCTTAATTTGGTACAGATTCATGATCGTCCTGTAAAGTCAATCATTGTTCATTCAGCAATAATCGAACTACAGTTCAATGTGATTTATTATAATGATTTTTATTTATTATAATAATTCATTAATATATTTATAATAAGTTCTTTTTAGAAGTGTAATATTGTTTTCAAATTGTAGTTTCTTGTAGAAAGTTACATATTACATGTCTTACAAAAATATAATTGACAGTAAAGTTTTTGTAAAGGATTGTAGAAACTTGTACTGTATTTCTTTCGAAACTTTTGTATATTTTTTTACAGAATAGTACATCTTTCAACAAAAAATTACAGTTGTAGAAATGTTGTACTTTCCTGTACACATTTTTTTCACCAGGGTACATGTTTAAAAAACGATGTAATCATTTCTTCGTTGAAATATTTGGTGGCCCTTAAAAGGTCCAATTGGTTTCTCAATGCATGGCAAAGAATATTTTACTTTGTGCTGGTATACTACATGTATGCTTCATGTTATGTTCTGTATGCTACATATTTAAAAGATAATGCAATCATTTCTTCGTTAAAATATTTATACTATATTATAAATACTATATAGTGTTGGATAAGTTTTTTTTTAAGTCAAGATATCTTTTATTACAATAAGCAATAAGAATTGTATGGCAGGCAACTTGATTTGCCAAAAATTTCAGGTGACTTCCTGCGAAACATACATAACATAACATCTTGCATACAACAAAATAATTTCTAACCTTTGATACCTCAATATAATTATATGTTCTCAAGGTGCCCCGTTTGGGACGTTGTTATAAAATCGTTTTTGCTAGACTGCTAGAGTGAAATTAATGAAAGAAAGTGAGAATTCATGGAAATGCTTTATATTGAAAAACAAGATAAGTTTTCTATTAATTTGAAAACTGATTTGGATAAATTAAACAAAAGTTATTCTAGTATGATTAATTATATTTAGCAATATGTTTTCATGAATCTGGACTTTCTCTCATTTCTGATTAGTGTTGCAACATTGAATAAAAAACATCGACGTAGCATCGAAATAAACCATCGATGTTTCCGATATATCGGGTCATTTTTAAGAAACATCGATGCATCGAAAACAAACTTTGATGATTGGAAAATAAAATTCTTTTAATGTAATATATTGAATATTCAATATAAATACATATTAATATTAAATATATTATAAAATATTATATGATATAAATATACAATAATATGAAAATATTAATATATATATATATATTTTTTTTATATATAATATATTAGTGGTTGCATCTGAACCAACCTATTCAGATTATTACATTTTCCAAATAGGAAAAGGAATTTTACAAAAATTTCAAAATTGCTAATATATTAAAAACATCCTTCGTAACAGTATTCAAATCAAAAAGGATTCTTTCTACAGGGCTGAATTAAGTTGACTCTTACCCTCTTCTCCTTTTTTTTTCTTTTGTTGTGTAATTGTCTCTAATCAGACGGACAGGATGCAGTTTTTGAATTCTTATTTTGACTTGTGAATTTTGTCATGCTCTGATTTCGGTTGCATAAAATTATTCATAAGAAAGTATATTTTCATTCGATCTGAAATGAATGTTCAAATAGAGACACTAAGCGAGATTCTTTCCAATCTGGAGGGTTGCTTATAATGCTTTTGAGAGTTCTTCCAATCAATGGCGAACAAAAATTTCTCACATTAATTCATCGAAAGAATCCTTTTTTATTCAAATATTGTTACTAAGCATGTTTTTAAAATATCTGTAATTCTGGAAAATGTGTTTCTTCATTATTTCTTTTCCTATTTGGAAAATGTAATAATCTGAATAGATTGTTTCAGAATCAATTAATAACTTCAGATCTGGTAATTAATATGACATCTTGGAACTTATTCAATAATAAGGTTTCCGGAAAGATGTGCACATTAAATTAAAATGTCTGCCTGATGCTTATCAATATACTTGTCAGTTAGCCCCGGCATTTCTCCTATTGGCTGACAGAAAGGCTGCGTCTTGTGATACCTCATTTTTTTCACCATGGTATAAGAAAACATTTTGGTTGGCTAATTTGAAAATTTATCAACCAACAAAAAGAAAGCATCGATATTTAAATCGATGGATCGAAAGTAAAACATCCATCATCGCAAGGAAAACATCAATAGTTTCAATGTTTCCGCATCGATGTTGCAACACTATTTCTGATGTGTTCATAACGGATTTGCATTTTGACCTGTTCTAATTTTTCTTACTTCAATAAGGATGCTTCATGACCACCGGAACTTTGGTGAATATCATAAATTCTTTTATATTGTGATTTGATAATTTTAAAAATAAAAAAGACGGAAAAAATAATAAAGAGAAGGGATGGGATTTGGTTGGTGGTTTTTTTTGTTTTTTAAAATTACAATAGGAGCATTTTGTGTTGGTGGTCCAAATTTGATCGTTGGATTCTTGTTTTATTTTGAGGAATTCTATACATTACATTTTATTTGAATCAAATTCTATCTTTGATAAAGGATCAAACAAATTAATCTTTCATTCAAATAAATATTGTTCTGAATGAACGCGTTTCATTGAATATTTCGGTTCAATACAAAAGCTGTTGTATCGTTTCTTCATCAGGACGGCAGAGCAGATTTCGTATTTTTCTCACAATTTTGGATATTATCATTAGAAGCAAAGTAAATTCCAGATATTATTTTCATATGACATTGAATGAAAACGTTGCAATAAATTGACAAATTTATTTAAAGATTTGAATCTGCTTCTGAATCCGCCTTACAATATAAATTAATGGACGTTGTATAATTGTAGTTGTAAATTTTGTGTAACGTTTTTATCTAAAAAATATCTCTGGAGTGTACCTCGAGTTAAATGCCTATTGAAGAAAATGGAATTTTAAATTGAGAATAGAATTTTAGGTATGCTGAAATCTCATCATGAATAATGAGTAAGTCTGCCAAGTTAATATTGAACATGACAGAACTATGTTTCTCGCGCATGTTCATCTATTCAGGTTTAGGGCATGCCGTTATTTTATTAGCTTTCTGTCAATCTGTCTGCCGGATTGATATCATGCTAAGTTATGCATGAATTTGATGCGGAAGGAGATTCACATGGAGATGAACCTATTCATAAATAGATATCAATTGTTTAAACCCTCAATGTTGTATCTTGATTTTTCGAATTAACAGTTCTAGCATACTAAAACATTGTGCATAGAATCAAAATAAAATGCATTAAAAAAATAAATAAACAAATTAATGAAAAAAAGGGGAAAAAAAACTTCTCTTAAGTTCATAAACGTTGAACATAACATAAACTCGGTTTATTTTGTAACATTTTTTTATAGATGCTACAGTTAATATTAAACCATTTTAACACGTTTCATATGATTTACAGAAGTTTTCTTATTATAGCGAGAAGAATCCAGTAAATTCCACATGAATGATACAATTTTTTTCACATATTTAAAATTCTATAAAATTAGCAGATTATTTTTTTCATTGAGAAAGTAGAATTCTCCGCGTGTGCAATAATCTGCCACCGTACCTTTGATATTTTTTTAACATCAAAAAAACAATAAAAAATGTATTTCCAACGTATTTTTGGCTGAACTGTTCATGAAGGTAAAATCAAATTCGACTGTTTCGATTTGATTCAAATTTTCTACAAGGTCCCATTTACCGTGTTTTCTGGACATATTTGTCACATAAATGTATTCAACTATTTTTTTTCTGACATGAAAATTTTATCTTTGAAGATCAGGAGTAATAAAAATGTGACATTAATGTTCTGGATAAAATTTTGTAAAAATTTGAAACTCACATGGCATATAAATTAGTTCTTTCTGGAATCATCTTGTAAATTTGGCTTTGGTCCCAGGATTTTTCTACTGATAAATTTGATTAAATTTTCAAGATTTTCGCTAATTGTTAATAGCGACTGAAAAACCTTTCATGGTTCAAAATTCAACTACTTAGTTGAAAGTGGATGTGCTTGATTGAAAATTAATTTTTTTGGTTGATGATTCATTATTTGAGTTGAAAAATCTTTTTTTTATTCAAAATTTATTTATTTTGTCAACGATTAAAAAAAAATTATGGAACATTTAAGCACTGTATGTTCAACTGAAGATTTATGTTCTTGAGTTGACAGTTGAATTATTTGTTCTCAAAATTTCTCTATTTTGTTAAAACTTTGTCTTTTCTGATAGAAAATTAATCTTCTTGGTGACCAATTCACCATTTTGGTAGGAAATTCATATATTTCGTTCAAAAATAATCTTTTTTGATGGAAAATTTATCTCTTTGGTTCAAGATTTATTATTTTAGCTTGAAAATTAGTTTTTTTATTGAAAATTAAATATCTGAACTGAAAATTTGCGTAAATTTACTGTGGAAATTTCTTTTGAAAGATTTAATCTTTTTGGTAGAAAATTAATTTGTTTAGTTGAAAATTTAACTATATAACGAATAAAGATTGATTCATGACAACTGAATCCACTATTATTTTTACTGGACCGTATGACCAAAATAATTTATTCTTAGATGAATTGACTTCATTAATTTAACAATGTGTTTGAAAATTTATTGGTTTTGCTTAAAAACTTATTTTTCTAACTGAAAATTGAACTATTTCATTTTTTGTTGATAATTCCTATTTTGTTGAGATTTTTGCGTTTTGCTGGTAGAAAATCAACCTTTTTAATTGAAATTCAACTATTGGATTGAAAATTCCATTATAAATTAAAATATTTGCTTGAAATTTCATGTATTTTGATGAAAAATGATTTGTTTTTTGTAGTAAATTAATCTTTTTGTTTAAAATTTAATTTCTTTAATTGTAAATTAGTTTTTTTATATTGAAAAAACTGAATATTTTTCGTTGAAAATTCATTTGTTTCATTCAAAATGTAACTATTTCACTGAAAATTTATCTTTTTTAGTGGAAAATTTATCTATTTTGTTGAAAACTTTCCTCTTTTCAGTAATATAATTCATCTTCTGGGTTGAAAATTCAAGTATTTGGTTCGAAATTTATTATTTTCATTTAAGATGTATCATTTTAGATGACATTTTATTTCCTTGGTTGACAATTCAACCAATTTTGTTGAAAATTCGTTTCTTTTTCATACGGAATGACTTTTTTCACTGAAAATGTAACTATTCTATTTTTGACAGAAAATTGATCTATTTCGGTTGAATATTCTTTTTTTTTTTAGTTGAAAATTAACTCTTTTTACTAAAAAGTTATTTCATTTTTGCTAGAAAATGTATCTGCTTTAATTGAAATTTAATTTGTTTCATTGAAAAATCGTATGTCTCAGTCGGAAATTTAATTATTTCGGTAGAAAATGCATATTTTTGTATTGTCAATTCAACTTTTTTTTCGAATGTTCGTCTTTATAACTTGAAAACTCAACAGTTTGGATAAGATTTTTTTTCTTCATTGATTGAAAAATCTTTCCTGGTTGAAGTTTCAACTCTCTTATGGAAAATTCGTATTTTTTGGCTTAATTTATCCGTTTTTTTTATTGGAAATTAAAATATTTTTGATGGAAATATCAACTGTTACACTTTTCGGAGAAAATTCATTTTTCCTAATCAAAGATTCATCAGTTTGATTGAAAATTTAACTATTATGTTCAAAATTTCTCCTTCTTAGTTGAAAATGAATTATTTCAAATAAAAATGTAAGTATAAAATTTTACAATGATGAATCTTACATATTTATCCGTTTCATTATGCACACAAATGTGACATTTAGAATTAAAATCTTTTGTTTTTTTTGTTAAAATATTAACCATTAAAAGTTTTGCTGAAAAGTCATATTTTTTGTTGAATTCAAATGGTTGAAAATTCGTTTTCTTTATTGTTGAAAATTAGTTTTACAAATTGAAAATTTATCAGTTTGTACTTTTGATTAAAAATTCATTATTTTTAGTACAAAATCAAACTATTTTGTCAAAAAATTATCTATTTTCTTAAAAGCTCGATTATTTTGTTTAAAATTCATCTGTTTGTTTGAGAATTCAACTATTTTGTTAACAATTGTTCTCTTTTCGTTGAATTCGACTGGTCGATAATTCTTTTTTTCTCGTGTTGAAAATAATTTTTTGCTTGTAAATTTGAGTCTCCTATTCTTGGTCGTAAACACACCTTTTTCAGTAGAACACCCAACTACTTGGTTAAAAATTCATTCATTCAGTTGAGAATTAATTCTTCGATAGAAAACTAATCTTCTCAATTAAAATTTCATCATTTTAGGTTGAAAATGCAGCTATTAGGAAAAAAAATCAACTTTTTTCTTAAAAGCCTAACCAATTTGTTGAAGATCCAACTATTTCGTTAATGGCATATTTTTTGGTGAAAAGTTCAACTGTCTTGTTGAAAATTCGTTTTTTTTTTTTGCATGAAAATTCAAGTATTTGAAAAAATTTTATTAGAGACGTGTCACGTGTCAGAAAACGTTTGCCCCCCTTCTATGTGACAATTTGTGACTTTGGGGTGGATGTTAGGGTATAAGCCGTATAAGTCTCTTCAGTGATTCAATCAATACAATTTCTATTTTATTATTTTCCATCCCTCTTCAGCACCCTCCACGCGACGCTCTTTTAGGCGCCAGGATGGCTGCGTCCTTTACAACGTCTGCCGTACTCTACTCTGGTACCATCCTCTCAGGGTCGATATTCCACGATGTCATCCCCACTACTTTTTTTCTTAATCTCCTTACATAATCGGAATATTTAAACGAATTTCTATCTCTCGATAGCAGAAAAAACTAGCTGTGAATTCTATCTCGAGTGTTTCCACTTTCATTGAAACTTTCAAATAATTTTTACTTTATACAATATATTTTTCTTTGAATTTGGACTTTTATTTAATATTCATCTGAAAATTTCAATCATTAATAACCTTTCAACCAGTAAAAATTGAAATATATGCACATATAATTTTGAAAATTGAATTCGAAAAATCAGTTCACAACATCACAAACATTTGAGAAAATTACATAATTGTAATGGAGATATTTTAAAAACAAAAATAAATGTTTATCATGAACATAGCAGCCAATATTAAATCATATAACCTTAATGTAAATAATCAATTAATGTGCAAATAAATTATTCAGTCGATAGTTAATAATAGTTCATTTATCAGTTCATAGCATAAAAATCAATCACCAATATTATTTGCATTGAAACATCAAAATAATTTGTATCTTACATTATTCTGTAAAATTGAATTATTCATAATCTTTTGAACTAATTTCACGAAAACTTAAAACATACTTGAATATAATGTTGAAGATTGAATTTAGATAGTTATCTCACAACATCGTAAACATTTTGAAAATTATGAAATTGTAATAAACTAACACAAGATGTAGGTTACCTTTTTTCAGATGAATTCAAAATATATTTTTTCATTTGAAATTGAATTTCAATACATTTAATTTTAGTGATGACCTTTAAAACTAATTCCAGAAAAAATGTAAATGTATATACATATTAGTTGATCATATCACAACATAAAAAGTAATAAACAGTTATTTTCAGTGAAACCTTCGAATAATTTTTACATCATATTTTTCTGAAAATTTGAATTAATAATAACCTTTTAAACTAATTTCATAGAAAAGTAAAATATATGTACGTATAAAATTGAAAGCAGACTTTAGATACTTATTTCACAACATCACGCAAAATGTACAAAAATTATACAATTGGAAAATAAAGCTATTTTACACGTGAATAACTTTTCATTATCAAAATTATAGCTAATATTCAATTACATAGCCTTCAAGTAAATAATCAATTTATGTACATTCTTAATTCAGGCAAATTAAAATTAAATCTTCATGTAAGTTAATATTGTTAAAAAAATTAATCAGTTCATAATTAATTAATCTGTACACGGTATAAACAGAATTAAACTATCATTTTCATCCAGGAATTTAAGTAATTTTTACTTTACATTTCATTTAAATTTTCACTTTCATTTCTGAAAATTTGATTTATTAGTAACCTTTCATATAAATTTGTTAAAAAATGGATACATATTTACATATAATTTTGAAAATTACATTCAGATAATCGTTTCACAACATCACAAACATTGATAGAAATTACATAATTGGAATAGAGGTATCTTAAATGTGAATAAACTCTTATTTTACAATTTATAGCCAATAATCAATTACATAACTTTGAAGTAAATAATCATTTTATGCACTTAATTAAAAAAAAATTAAAATGCAATCTTTCTGTAATTCAATATTGTGAAAAAAATTTATCAGATAATAATTAATCAATTAGTTCTAAAAATAAAAAGCATTAAACTATGACTTTCATTCAAACATTTAATTAATGTTTGCTTCACATTTAAAAAAATTTTTCTTCCATTCCTAAAAATTGAATTTATTCGTATACTTTTATACTAATTTCAGAAAAAATAAAACATATTTACATATCTATATTTTTGAAAACTCATTACAGATACTCATTTCACAAAATCAGGCACATTTGAAAAATTACTTAATTTTAATAAGGGTATTTTAAATATGAATAAACTTTTATTATACAAATTTTATCCAATATTAATTTAGAAAAAAACTAAATTTCAATCTTCATTTAATTTCATATCGTGAAAAAATTAATCTCTAATTTTTATTTCAACATTCAAATAATTTTTACCTAATTTTTTTTTTTCAATTTGAACTTTCATTCACGAAATTTTGAATTATTAATAACGTTTAAAACTAATTCCAGAAAATTTAAGTTTGAATGGAATACGTTAATAACTGAATAATCAGTTTGCAACATAACAAGCATTCAACAATTATTTTCAATCAAACATACAACTAATTTTTACATTATATTCTTCTTTAAATTTGAAATTGCATTTCCATACATTTAATTCATTCAAATAAAATTTCAAAGAAATCCAAAAAAATTTAAAATATCTGTACGTACAATTTTAAGAATTCAATTAAGATACTTGTTTAACAACATCACAGACATTTAAAAGGATTATATAATTGTAATAGAGGTATTTCAAAGAAAGATCAAACTTTTATTATAAAAATAATAGCCCATTTTCAAATTACACAACCTCGAAGTAAATAATCAATTTATGTCACTTAATTGCGAACCAAATTTAATTCCATTTTTATTTAATTTAAAATTTTGAACAAAATGAATCGACTAATAATTAATTGAACTGTTTACAGCATAAAAACATCAAACTATTATTGCCATGGAAATATGGAAATAATTTGCAATTCATATTTTTTTTTAGGTTTCAACATTTGTTCATAAATATTTTATTTATTAATAAGCTTTTTGAATGATTCCAAAAAATTTAAGTTCTAATATAATCAGTTCAGAATAATATGTAATAATTTAAAAAATTGATAATAAAATAATGTTTAACATTATTTTATTTGAAATATTTAAATAGTTTTCAATTTATATATATTTTTAATTTAGAATTGTATTTCTGAAAATTTGAATTAATAATAACCTTTTATACTAATTCCAGAAAAAATTAAAAAGTATGTCTATATAATTTGGGAAATAGAATCGTATAATCGTTTCACAACATCACAAACATTGACAGAAATCACGTAATTGGAATGGAGGAATTTTAAATGTAAATAAACTTTTATTATGCAAATTATAGCCAATATGAAATTAGATAACCTAGAAGTAAATAATCAATTTATGTACTCAATTGAAACAAATTAAAATTCAATCTTTATGTGATTTATCATTATGAAAAAATTTAATCAGCTGATAATTAAACAATAATTTCAGGACATGAAAAGCATTAAATAATTATCTTCACTGAAGCATTCAAATAATGTTTACCTTATATTTTTCTGAAAAATTGAATTATTAATAACCTATTGAACTAATTCCAAAAAAATTGAAACGTATGTACATATGTAACGTATGTACGTATTGTACATACGTATGCACATATGTACAACTTTGAAAATTTAATTCAGATACTCATTTCACAAGCTCAAAAACATTTGAAAAATGTGTAAAAGTAGATTTCTTATTTTATCGATCACCTATAATAGGGAGATTTTGCATAGCGCTCCGTAGCTTGTTGCAAACACTAAAGTCACGTGTTGACGTTACTGCGCATGCTCTGCGAGTTTAGCGTTACTATTTTCCGCTATCCGACGTTCTTTAGCGTACCATTTATTACAAAATGGCGACTATCATGATCTGGACCACATACAAGATTTAGGACAATTATCCAATCATTTAAAATTCTGTTTAACAAATACTGTAAAAGACATTTCAATTCAAACTTTTTTCAACTCACAAGATTTGAGTCTTAATAAATTAAAATATGAAAAAATAAATAAATGTATCGAAAAGTTTAATTTATTTAAAGAAAGAAATTTGGTATAAAAATTAACATATTCAGATTTTAGATTACAAAAATGTTTCAAAAATGTATCAAACATACAGATCCCAAATGAAATTGCTGAAATTTTAGCATCAGGAAATAAACATGGTATTCCTTTTAATGTTAACAAAGTACCGACAAATAACATCATCGCCAATATTGAAAATTGCATCAAAAATGTAGAAAATAACAAAGTAAAATTAAATATTCGAAAAACTACAACTCAAATAATCTCAAATCATAATTTTATCAATAAATTTAATAATGCAAATAAAATTGATGAACATATTGAAAATTTTCAAAATAAACGTAATAGACAAGCCATAGTCTTCGTTTTGATAAATTCAAAAATATAAATTTTCAAAAAATACAAAGTTACAAAATAATACAAGAAATTTTGTAAATACAAAGACAAATCAGCATTACCATAGCTTCCTTAATCTTCAATAAAATGTAATAATATTATAGGTCAATCGATTCGTTTCGAATCAACATATCTTTTCTGTTCTTGCATCAAATTCGGGTTGAAAATTTGACTGTTTTGCAAAAAACTCGATTTTAAAAATCAAAAGTTTTTTTTTATGACAATTTAACTATTAAATTTTTTGATAAGAAGCAATCTTTTGTAGGCTAAAAATTCAACTATTTTCTTGAAAATTCGACTTTTCTGTAAAAATAATCTTCTTCGTTGAGAATAAATTTATTTTTAATTTCTGCAATTTGTTAAAAAAATTTCTTTTTTTGTAGAAAATCAACTTTTTACTTCAAAAGAAAATTGTTCGATTGAAAATGATATGTTTTGATTGAGGATTCAACCATTTTGTGGAAAATTCGTTTTTTTTTGTTTGAAATCAATTGAGTTTCATTTAAAATTGGAATATTTTATCTGTTGAAATATCAACTATTTTATTTTTCATTAAAAATTACTCTTTTCATCTTTTCAGGTTGAAGAATCAAGTATTTGGTTGAAAATTGAACCACGTTGTTGAGAGATAAACTTCTTCACCGAAAATTAATTTTTTTGGTTAAAGGTACATTAATTTTAACTGAAAATCCAACTGTTTTCTAGAATTTTCGTTTCTATCCCATGAAAATTTAACAATTTGGTAGATAATTGAACCATTTTTCCCAAAACAGTCAAAAATTCTTCTTTTTTTTGTGGAGAATTGATATTTTTGTATGGAAAATTCTCTTTCCTAGATTGAAAATTACTCTTTCTCAATGAAAATTCAACTATTCCATTTTTGGTTAAAAATTGATCCTTTTTGGACTAAAAATTCAACAATTTTTTTGAAAATTCGTGGTTTTAATGAAAATTATTATTCTTGGTTGAACATTGTACGACTTTCTTAAAAATTCATTTTTTTTGATTGAAGATTCATAATTTTAGTGGAAAATTGATTTCTTTCGTTGAAAACTTAACAACTTTGTGAAAGTTTGGCTTGCTTTATTAAAAAGTAATTTGTTTTTGTTGTTAAGGATTCATAATTTTAATTGAAAATTAAACTTTTTTCGTAGAATATTCCTTTTTTTTTGCCATTAAAATTAAATTTTTTAAAATGTAAAACTAATTTTCAGGTTGAAAATTCGACTGATTTGTAAAAAATCGCTACTTTCGAATCAGCTACTTTGTTAAAAATTCCTCTGTTTTGGTTGAATTCATCTGTGTGTGTGGTTGAAAATGCATGCGTTTTGTTAAAAAATCAACTATTTTTTTCGTTTGGAAAGTTTCCTTCTTTGCTATAAAAAATCACATTGTTTGCTTGAAAATTCAAAAATTGTAAGGACATTTTTTTGCGTTCAAAATACGGCTTTTTCGTTTTAAAATTTATCTCTTTTGCTAAATTTTTTTTTAAATTAAAAATTCAATTATTTCGGTGAAAAATTAACTTGGTTTGGGTCAGGATTCATATATTTCGTTGAAAATTCAACTCTTTTTTTGAACAGTTGTGATTCTGTGTTCTGGAAATTCATCTATTTTTGTAAAAGAGATATTTTGAAGGAAAAATACATTTTTATCATAAAATTTGAAGCCAATATTGAATCACATGCCCTTAATATAAATAATCAATTTATGTGACTTAATTGAAAACAATTCAAATTCAGTCTTTATTACACATTAAACAATTGTTCTCATTGAAACATTCAAAACATATTTTTTCATTTGAAATTGCATTTCTATACATATTATTTATTAAATTTTATTTTAATAAAAACATTCGAATAATTTTTACTTGATATTTTTCTGAAATTTTGAATTGATAATATTCTTTTAAACTAATTCCACAGGAAAGTAAAAAATATGTACATATAATATTGAAAGTAGAATTCAGATACTTATTTCACAACACTGCAGTAGCGCCACGGACTGAGACTAATTTGTCATTCGTCTAATCTAATCGAGCAGACTATAGTACATACAATAATGTCGGCCGAAATATAACGCGCATATCATGATAGAGAAGCACATCTGCGACTGGATTAGAAATGTATAAAAATTACTGAAATACATTTTATTTTACGCCGTGTATCGAGAAAGTCAGCCATAACAACCAAAAATCTTTAATAACAATTTACATTGAAAGTAATATTAAAAACAAATGAATTGAAATAATTATCGGCGATCGATAAAATGAGAAATCTACTTTTTGACTTTTTTTGGCTTGAATTTTAAATATATAGAGGTCACCCTATGACTTACTATGACTAATACTCGTTTAAAGCACCGTAAGCGCTTTCTCTGCAACCTGTAATTTAGGGAGACTAATGGGACATTAATTTTGTGAGAGGGTTCAAAGCACGTATTACGAGACACGCTTCACGGCTACCTCACTATGAAGACGATGTTCGTGATGGTGTTTGGTGTTTGGTTGGAGTAGACAAGATTTTCATGCACGAGACATATGAGGGCTTAATATTTCAAAATGTTGGCAAGGTAGGCCAATACAGGAGCAACAGACGCGTCTGCTCATTTGAATAAGACGGCACTTAGTCCCGTTTATGGCCTACAGCTTCTGACAAACGATTACAAATTGTCCTCTTTGCCAATCTCGACTAATTAGGTTTGCACTTTTATACTTAGTACAAGTATAAGCAGTCCTTTAAATTGTACAAAAATTTATACCAGCTGTTTCGATACAACTGTTTTATTTTTTTTTTTAATCAAGAAAAAGTTGGCTCAAAAGGAAAATTTTGTTGTGATAGTTGTGCAAGCTTTTCTTTGTCACCCAAATATTTTGGCTAGTTCTACAAAACTTTTCTCAATTACCACAACAAAGACAAGTTTTTTGTTTCAGAAATTTGTAAGTTTATTCCATATAACCGTCGATCGAGCAATGAATAATGAGTTACAAATATTTGATAATGCACTGGAACTTGGATTTAAGCATTCCGCATTCACGTCGTTCTGAGAATTGATGCCGCGGTGATGTCATGATGAGAGAAGCTGCGGGGCTGAAAGGGAAGCGGTGCTTAGTCAAGCGTGACAAACAGCCAGGAAGCCTTAAGTTGAAAGCCACTGCGGCCTATGTCCGAAACCGTACTTAGTTCCAAGTTTCAGTGTGGTACAAAAATACTTTCAATTGAATTCTTTAGATTTTTTTTTCGTTCAAGAACATTGTTTAGTACGTTTCCTGATGATGAATTTTAACAAAATTTTCGAATTTTGCAAAAAATGCCCCTGAAACGGTACAATTGAATAGTAACTTAATAATTTTGAAAATCACTTTTATATTTTGGGCTTCACACTCTTTCTCCTCTTTCCCTCCTTCCCTCTTTGATTACAAATTGCTATTTTTGATCTATTTTTCAGAAAATTCGCCTTTTTCTCGTTTTTTCGTTTAAATGGAAACTGAATTATTCTAGAAGCTAATAAGAAAATCCAACTATTCTTGGCTAGAGGCTGATTTTTTTAGGTGAAAATTCGATCATTACATTTTTGGTTCAAAATTCATATTTTTTCATAAAAAATTCATCTAATTCGTTAAAAATATCATTATTTTGTTAAAAATGCAAACATTGTGTTAAAAATTCTTTAAGTTTTCAGTTTTGAAATTAATTTTTTTAACTGAAAATTGATCTCTTTTAGTTAGAACTTCATATTTTTTAGTTGAAATTAAAGTAACTGGTTGAAAATGTGTGTACTTGGTTCAGAATTCAACAATTGAGTTAAAAATTTATTTCTTTGATTGGAAATTTAAGTACTTTGCTGAAATTTTTTTTTTTTTTTTAGAGAAATAATTTTATTGACTAAAAATTCAACTATTCTATTTTTGGATGAAAATTGATATTTTAAATTGGAAATAGATCTCTTCTGATTCAAAAAGTATGCATTTTATTAAAAATCTAACTATTTGGTTGGAAAGGCTCTAGCTGAATAAGCATGGGAAAAGTGCCCCTGCTCTAATTGGGCTCATATTCCATGGATAAGTGTCTTCTAGTAAGAAAATAATCTACGCAAAGTACAAGCCCTTAGAAATGATTTTTTCAGAAGTTATAGTCGAAAATACGAAAATTGAAAAATCAATTTTTCTGGAAAACGGCTCGACCGATTTCAACGAAGAAAATATATGTTGTGGGGGTAGTTAGGACAACACTACGAAAAAATTGCCAGATAAATTGCGTTGACTATAAAGGACGAAAAAAAATTATTCTTATTTTCAAACATTTTTTTTACCTTGTTTTTCAACGAGGGCCACCTTCATTTTTTTCTCATAAAATAAGCGAACGCTGATTAGTAGCATATATTTTTCACGAACCGATCAAGAGGGGACTTCATACCACAAATGAGTGAAGAACATTTGTTGGCCACTGAAATACATGCTTTTACGTACAAACCAGGGGCCAATGCAATATTGTACTTACTGTTCAATTAAATGAGCCTAATTCGAGTCGGATTTGTTTTTTAATGAGAGTAAAGAGCAAGAATAATAAATTTCATATTACAATAAAAATGTAAAGTACGATCTTACCGTTTTAATCAAGATCACTGTCTTCATCAATTATTGGCGTCGTGTTGGTTTTCATAAAGATTTTGCTAAGTATCTCTGCTGGCTTTATTATTTTTGACAAGTAGCGAGCATGTCCCAAGTAATATATAATTGCCGCAATATGTGAGCAGCATCCCACGGTTCTACGTCCATTAACAAACTCGCACGAATATCAATCGAAAAATCGATCGAATATTGATCGATCAAAAAAAGCAAAAACAATGACTACCAGCGTAAATCCTATTCGAGTCAAAAAAAGACACACCTTTGCAAACCGTTTACCATTATTACAACCGCTGGTTACATCCTTGATATGTTCGGGCCCTTTTACGCAAATCAAAATGATGCTTCAATTCTAAACATTATTTTAAATGATAGAGACGGACTGCCTAGGATATTAGAAAAAGGAGACATTTTTATTTTAGACAGAGGATATAGAGACATAAAGGCTGATTTAGAGGCAAAAAGTTATAGAGTCACGCTTTGTCACTATAAGTTTGGCTGGGCTGTAGAGTCGGTTCATGGAATGATTAAAAAAAAATTCAAACTTTAGATCGCAAGTTAGACAACAAGATGCTTCCAAAAGTTGCTGCATACGTTTGTATAGCATCTTTTCTCCAAAACTATTTCGGTAAACTTCTATCGTCGGACGAAGATTTACAAGACATCATATTAGCACGTATGATAGCTGCTAAGGATACCGAAGATACACTTGGGAACGAAGTGATTGAGAAAGGGTGGAATAGGAAGAAAGTGATTTTTTCGCCACTCATGATTTGGAGAATTTTCCACAAACCTCCGAAACCGACCTCAAAATACTCTTTACAGGTAACATTAATATTATTCATTATTCGGTCAGTAATAATGAAACTAGAAAATAAAATAATTCGTAACAAAATAACCAATACACTGGACATTGTAATAGCGTCACTTCCTTCTACATACATATAGTAGCTTATTTTTCTATAGTATTATATGTTTTGACAGGGTCGTATCAGCTATCCCAAGCAGTTTGTTACCTTGCTGAAATTATAAATGAGGATGGTAGCGTGAATCTCAAAGTATTAAAAGAGAGTACCAACATCCTACAAGTACAAATCCCATCGCGTCACGTCAACAAAAGAGATTACAGATGTTATATCGAATATATTCCTGACAGTCAAGGATGTAACCATCGGTTGTAATGACGGTAAACGGTTTGCAAAGGTTTGTCTTTTTTTGACTCGAATAGGATTTACGCTGGTAGTCATTGTTTTTTCTTTTTTCGATCGATCTATATGCGATCGATTTTTCGATCGATATTCGTGCGAGTGTGCTAATGGACGTAGAACCGTGGGATGCTGCTCACATATTACGGCAATTATATATTACTTGGGACATGCTCGCTACTTGTCAAAAAGAATAAAGTCAGCAGAGATACTTAGCAAAATTTTTATGAAAACCAACACGACGCCAATAATTGATGAAGACAGTGATCTTGATTAAAACAGTAAGATCATACTTTACATTTTTATTGTAATATGAAGTTCATTATTCTTGCTCTTTACTCTCATTAGAAAACAAATCTGACTCGAATTAGGCTCATTTAATTGAACAGTAAGTACAATATTGCATTGGCCCCTGGTTTGTACGTAAAAGCATGTATTTCAGGGGCCAAGAAATGTTCTTCACTCATTTTTTGTATGAAGTCCCCTCTTGATCGGTTCGTGAAAAATATATGTTACTAATCAGCGTTCGCTTATTTTATGAAAAAAAAATGAAGGTGGCCCTCGTTGAAAAACAAGGTAAAAAAAATGTTTGAAAATTAGAATAATTTTTTTTCGTCCTTTATAGTCAACGCAATTCATCTGGGATTTTTCCTTAGTGTTGTCCTAACTATCCCCATAACATATATTTTCTTCGTTGAAATCGGTCGAGCCGTTTTCCAGAAAAATTGATTTTTCGATTTTTGTATTTTCGACTATAACTTCTGAAAAAATAATTTCTAAGGGCTGGTACTTTGCGTAGATTATTTTCTTACTAGAAGACACTTATCCCTGGAATGTGAGCCCAATTAGAGCAGGGGCACTTTTCTCATGCTTATTCAGTTAGAGCCTTTGTCTTTTTTGTGTGAAAAAATAATACTTTTTAATCTTAAAGTTAATCTATTTTCTATTTTTTAGAAATACATTTTTATTGTTGATGTAGAATGATCATTTTTGTTGAAAATTGATCTCTGTTATTTAAAACTTAACTATTTTGCTGAAAATTCATTTTTTTGGTTAAGAATTAATTTTCTTCAACAAAAATGTGACTATTACATTTCTGGTTGAAAATTCAATTTTCTAATTAAAAATTGACATTTTTCATTAAAAATTCATGCATTTTGTTGAATATTTGGCATTATTGGCTAAATTTAACTGTTTTGGATTTCAAATAAAAAACTTTTCCGGTTTAAATATTAACTATAAATATAAATATTTACCTATAAATATTAACAAACTACTTGGTTTGAAGTTGAACTTCTTTGTTAAAAATTTATTTTCAGATTGTAGAATGATCGGTTTAGTTGAAAATTCATCTATTTGATCGTAAATTGACTTTTCTGTTGAAAATTCATATTTTCGTCTAGAAAATTGTTTTTTTTTCTACTTGGAAATTCAACAATTTGGTTAAAAAACAAACTATTTGGTCGAAAAATAATTTTTTTGTTGAAAAAATGCAACTAGTTTCTTAGCAAATTGAACTATTTGAAGGTAGAATATTCTATTTGGTTTGAAATTAATCTTTTTTCTAGAATTCAACGATTATATTCGAAAATAAACTATTTGGATGAAAATACAACTATTTATTCAAAAATTAAACTCTACTTTGTGAAAAAATAATTTTTGTTGTTGAAGAGTCATCGGGTTAGTTGAGAATTTAACAATTTGGTCGTAAATTAACTTTTTCGTTAAAAATTCATATTTTGGTCTTGAAAATTGAACTGCTTTGTAGGAAATTTGTATTCCTGGTTTGAAAATTTATGAATTTGGTTCAAAATTAAACTATTTGGTTAGAAATTAATTTTTTTATTGGTTTAATTATATTGTTCTTCAATGTATCGACATTAATTTAAATTTTATTTTCTGATAAGAGAAGTATTTTGTAATTTTTATAATGATAAAAAATATTGCGGAATGTTCCGGGAGATTATCCATTTTTCAAAAACGTTTTACATTTTTTTGAAATATTTTAAAATTATATAGATTAAAAGGATTTGAAATATTCTACATTTTTCTTGAATTTTTGTGAATTTTATAGATTACTTTAGAGTATTGCAAAAGATTCGACAATTGTCTGAACTTTTCTATAATTTTGTACTTTTTTGTATTTTTTGTACATTGTTTTATTTTATTGCAGTTTTAATTCTCTACAAGAATTCACAATTACAAAAACCTACAGAAATGTACAGATTTTGAAGCCAAAAAGTTTGTTTTCGACTTAGGAGGACAAATGTTTAGAATATTGCAATAAGATATTTTTCATTTTAATTTTAAGCTAGAAATAATAATTTATACATTAACATTTGTTTTGACATATTTTAAAATATTTTCTTAGAAATTTATTTTGAAAAAATCATTTAAAAATTAACCAAGAATCTGATAATAATTTTATTCTTTTAGAAGTCAAATTTTTCCTACAATTTTTTGAAAAACCTGCAAAAGTAAATGAATCATCTAGATTCTTTTTTGAAAATTTTGATAATCTTATCAAATATTCTATATTTTGTTGAAAATTAAACTTTTTTGGTAAAAAATTGATATTCTCGGTTGAAAATTCATTTACTTGGTTGAAAATTTAACTATAAGGCTGAAAATTCCTTTAAATTTCAAAATATGTCTTTGATAATTTCTAAAATTTTATTAGAAATGAATCTTTTTTGGAAGAAAATTAACCATCTTGGTTAAAAATTTATCCTTCTGGTTACCACTTTTTTCAGAATTCGAAAATTCTATGTACGGTTGTTCGAGGTATTCAAGAAGGCAAACAATTGATCCTAATGACTTTTTTGGTAAAAAACCAATTAGCAGAATTATAGCATTCACAAAATTTAAAAAAAAAGAAAATTAAAATGTTAAGATATTCAAGATATTTTAAGATATGAAAATAAGTCAGGAAAAGAAAAACATTGCTTTTTGAAAACCCTTTAGGATTGTCTCAAATTTTAAAAACACAAAAAAATATTGAAAAATCCAAAATTCTATTTTTGCAGTCGAACTATACAAGATACAAAAAATAGACACAAAAAGATGAATTACGCTAGGATGCGTATTTTCAGTTTAAATTGTAAAAAATAACATTGAAAGTAAACAAATTCTGAAAGTTCAGACAAGGATAAAATCGAGTGCAAAGCACGAGATACGTGATGAGAATGTGTTCTTTAAAGCCGAAGGAGCTTTAACAAAAGAGAATTCACCATCACCAAATTACAGTTGTCAATGCTTCAAACTTCAATTTGAAAAGGTCTGTACAAAAATGTGGGGAAAATACAAAAATCTATCGTGAAGCAAAAGATAAATATAAATAAAAAATATATAATATAAATATATAAATATTTAAAATTTGATATAAATTAAAAGTGTTTTTATGACGTCAAACACCTCAATCAAAATATATAAAATCCTATAGTTTTCTCGAATATCTTTGAGATTTTTACAACAAAGTAAAAAAAAATATTATCAATAAAAAGTTATATAAATTCTTAAGTTGTAGAAACTTATTCTGCATTGTTAATTCTTCATTTTTCTAAAAGAAAATACGAGAAAAAAATAGCTATTTGTATTTAACTGTATATTTTTTTGCTTAAATTTTGTACATTTCTTTTTTTTTTTCAGAAAAAAGTACATGCTTTAATAAAAAAAATACAGTTGTAGAAATGCTTTACTTTCTTGTAAAATTTTCTTCCAGCAGGGATACTCAGAACATTTCAGAACATTCTAGAAATTTCTGTACTGTTCTTTGAATGTTCTGGAATGTTCTAGAATATTCTGAAATTTGTGAAACATTTCAAATAAAAAAACGTTTTTTTTTACCTAAAAACCATTTCTAAACACAGAAAATTATTATGTTTGTATAATTCAAGCTCTTCCTTGAATATTCTGACTTGTCCAATTACGTTGGAAGCAGATTCTACGAAGCTGAAACTTTTTAAGGTAAACGCTCTGCATGAAGTTTGCGAAGTCATTACTGGTCGATCCAGTTAAAGGGAAAACTGAAATAGAGAAACTCGCTAATTTCCGTAAATGCTAAAGTGTATTGACTAACGTCCATCGGTCTTTGGACGCTTCATGTTATCGTTAATGAATTTTCGTTCTAAATTCTGCTACAAGCTAGAATTCTAACAAGCTAAATTATTGAATAGTGAAGAATTGTTAAAAAGTAACTTTTCTGAATTTTAAATTATTTTTTTTTAATACAAATTTAACTATTCCATTTTTGGCTTAAAAGTTATCTTTTTTAGACTAAAAATTCAACTATTTGGTTGAAAATTTTGAAATAAAAATTAAACAATTTTCCTCAAACTTATGTTTCTGTTAAAAGTACGTGTTTTCTTGTAGAAAATCAATTTTTTTTTATTTCAAATTTGTGAAAAAATTGATCAATTTTGGTTCAGTATTGAACTATTCTGTTGAAAATTCAACCTTTTCGGTGAAATTGATTTTTATTCGAAAATAAAATATTTTTTGTTGAAATATCAACTATTATATTCTTTATTAAAAATTCGTATTTTCAGTGAAAATTCTTATTGTCATTGAAAAATCATCTTATTTTAAAAATTCAACTTTTTGATTCAAAGTTGAACTATCTTATTAAAAAATCTTTTTTTAAGATTTATTATATCAGTTGGAAATTCATCTATTTGGTGGAAAATCATCTTTTCTGTTGAAAATTGAAATCTATCGAATTTTTTATTTAAAAATGCAACTTTTTGTTTGAAAATTCATCAAATTTCGTTCAGAATTCAACTATTTGGTTGAAAATTCGTCTTTTTTGGTTGAATTGAATTGATTTTCATTTTAAAATGAAATTATTTTTCTTGAAATATCAGCTATTATATTTTTTATTAAAAATTCGTATTCTTATTGAACCTTTTTGTTGAAAATTCAACTGTTCTGTAGAAAATTTGTGCTTTGCCTTAAAAATTCTACAGTTTGTTAGAAAATTTAACTATTTAGTCAAAAATAGTCAAGAATTTATTTTTTATAGGATTCATATTTTTGGTTTGAAAATTCAACTATTTTGTAAAAAATTCGTCTTTTCGGTGATAAAAATCGTCTTGCTTGGAAATAAGTTATTTTTAAAAAATTTTGGATTTTATTGGCAATTTGTCTCTTTGGTAGAAAATCAATTTTTTTCTTTGAAAATGTTTGTTTGAGAATTAATCAGTTTTTGTTCAGGATTCACCGATTTTGTAAAAAATTCGACCTTTTTGGTTGAATCGAATTGATTTTTATTTAAAAATGAAAAATTTGTTTTGTTGCAATATCAACTATTATATTTGTTATTAAAAATTCATTTTTTTTTGTCAAAGATTTATTAAATTAGTTGGAAATTCAACTGTTTAGTTAAAAATGAACCTTTTGTTGAAAATTCAACTGTTTTGTAGAAAATTTGTATTTTTGCCTTTAAATTTCTACAATTTGGTTGGTAAATTCCAGCATTTTTGTTTGAAAATTTGACTTTTTTGTGAAAAATTCGCTTTTATGAATAAAAAATTATAGCCTTTTAATGAAAATTTAACGATTATATTTTGTGATAAGAAGCGATCTTGTTTAGGCTAAGCATTCCAGAGTGATAAATTTAAACTTTGCACGTTACAATTTTAATTGTTCTATTTAACAAATTTTCAATAAATATAAGTGAAATTATTGGATTTTGATGCAGAAGTAACAATTGAACAATTATCGATTTGAAAAAAAATGAATTAGTTTGAAAGATATTTAAAAGTTTTGAGAAAATCCAAACTTTATTAAAAACTGGAGAATATTTTGAAAAATAAAAAATTCAATTCAGATTTCTGAAGGTTTAAAAATACAATTTTGAACCTTTCCAAGGGTTTTCAAAGGTTTCGAGAAAATAGAAATAAATTCTTAATTTTGCTCGGAAAATCTAAAATTATTTTTCATTTTGGAAAATTAACTTTAAGATAATATTTAATAAGATTTCAAACAAACTTTTTTATTCAATAAATGACAATTAGGCAATTATAATACTGTCTATACCAGCAGCCTTACCGTTTTTCAAGTTCCTAATTATATTTCTGACCTCAGTGACACAGACTTTTTCAGTTGGCTTTTCTAAATCATATAGCATTTCACCTTTGCTGTTTCTCATGCTGCCAAACTCTGTACTTTTACATTCCTTCAACTGTTTATATAATAGTTTCATAATTCCTTCAAAGTAGTTTTGTATTTTGTAGGAATTATGAAACTATAATTTTAAAAATAAAATTCAAAAGTATATGTTTCACTTCGAGTGTCTTAATTTGCGGTTGAGTTTTCATAACTTCAAGTGAGAAATTTTTCATCTTCAAGAGTTCAAACCCTTCAATTTTAATTACCGTGATCAATTCTTTCTCAATTGTTCAATTTTCATTTACAGTCAAAAAGTCGTTTCTTTTCCGACTACAATGACAAATATTGAGAATATTGCAATTACATAATTTCAAATGACATATATGGTATCCAATCGATTTCTATATATTTGAAAAAAAATGTAAACGTAAGGTGTTTTGTGTTTTCAATAACGATTATTCATCATTGTCTTTTAATATCTCACCATTACTTTGACCCTTGGTATACACACTAAAGTTTTAGAACGAGGTATACACACTGGGTTAGGTTCACCCGACAAAATCTAAAAGCTCATATCTTCGTTCCTAATTAAACAATTTTGCCTCTTTGTTTTGCTTTTTATAGAGGAAATCCTTAAGAATTAAACAGTATGGGTGTGAAAGTGTTAAATATGAAAAAACGTATACATATTTTCAAATAAAGAAAGACATCTTTCAAATTTTTGTGAAAAAATCACATTTTTTCTAAAAGGTAGTTGTTTTTATAAAAATCAAGATAAATAGGCTCAAATACTGATAAGTAGAAAGTTCATGATTTGTACTTTGAGACGGGTTAGCGTAACCCAAGGTGTATACCAAGGGTTTTAGTTTAAACATAGAACCTTTTTGTAAAATGCGATCATTTATGCATGCTCGCATCCTAATTTTAAATTATCTCATTGCAATATTCTAAATATTTGTCATCCCAGAACAAAATTCGTCTCATAATAGAAAAAAGTTGCACGTTCCTGTAATTTTTGTTGTTATATATTGTACTTATACATAGATTCCTGTGAAAAAAGTTTTAGTTTTCTGCACTTTTTTGTGAAAATTTTTCCACCAAGGCAGATGTGTTGTGTGTACTATAACAAACTCTGGTACTGCTGTGATTTACGGAATATCAACGTGACCGTTTTACTACGTACCCACAACAGCAGGTATCGCATCCTGATGCCGCGATTCTCCAGTAAGGTTCTCTCCAAGAATCCTGATAGTCGCGTCATTTCTGAAACAAAAATTTTTCAAGTTAACGCTTTTAAAAATAAATTCTTCATTCAAAATAAATAAATTTCATTCAAGTCAAATAAATGCTACCTATAATATAGGGTCAAATCAATGTTTGTTTGAATCAAACAAATTCTTTTTTCGATATAGAATCAAATCAAAATATTTGTTTGATTCAAATAAAATTTAATTGATTCAAAAACAGCATTGCTTTACATAAAAATTGTTTATTTAAACCAAACAAATTCTTTCTTTGACATATAAGATAAAACAAATATTTTATTGATTGCAGGAAATATTTATATGATTTCACTAAGATTTATTTCATTTGAACACACTATTGTTTAGCATAAACAAGTTTATTTTAAATCAAACCAATATTTGTTTGATTCAAAAAAACATTTTTCTGAGAGTATACTGAGGAGATGATTAGTATAAACCACTATGATGTAGTCTACATTTTATGAAATTTATTAAATTTTTACTAACTTGTTCATTTCCACAAAAAGTGTATTTAAGCTTCAAAAGTAAAGGCACAAAGTGGAATGACCCTATTAAAAGATAATCAATTTTAATCCGTATGCTTGAAATTTGTAGTGAAATATTTTCTTCATCTGGAAACGGTTGAAATATAACTGAATTAGTAATTTAATTACTTATCAAAGCAATTTCATTACATCGCAGAAATGTCATTAGTCGTCACGGTTACTCGATAATTGGTTAAAGTTCGTCCTCGTTAAAATAAGTGGGAAGAACGTCCTGTATTGAGATTTCTATCTTGGTACTGAAAATTGTTTCCAGGGTAAGGCCAAAGAAAAAAATAAATAAATGAAGAATAAATAAAAAAATAAAAAAAATTGTATTTCTCTTCTTATAAAACTGGTCAACAAAATATGAGACCAAATTTTGAAGCTTTTTTCAACACTGAATCCAACGACCACATCAATTTTACGATTTTCATGACAGTTCTCAAGATAATAATAAAAATGAAAAAAAAAACGCAAAAAATCAGGGTTTAGCAGGAGCCGTGATATTCAAAAGCATAATTAACTTTTTTTTAACACAGATTTTGAATTTTTTTCTTTTCCAAATTTTTTTATTGAAATAAGCTAAAAATGTATCTCTAATGACTCTGCTATGATAACTCATCAATGGCCAATAAAGCTTAATTACTTAAACAATTTTTATAAACAAATGTACATTTTGGCCACTTTTGCATGAATAGACTTTTTTCATGGAATAAAGTAGAATAGTCTTACCAATGACTTCGTCATATTATTTATTAATTTGAATAAAATTACGTTTTGCTGAAAATATGGATATATTTCATGAATATTGTTTAAAGAATTAGCAGTTGTTGTTAATTTATAAAATGATTGCAAGAAGTCATTAGCAAGACATTTTTTTTTGATATTGCGAAAAAATGGATATTCATCATGAAAAAATAGTCAAACTGAGAATTCGTTTAGAAATAATTTTTCAATAATCAACAGTTCTTGCTAATCAGGCAAATCTTATAATAAATTATTTTTAAGACATTTATAGATTATTCTAAGAAAAAATAGGCCTATTCATGCAAAAGTGGCCGAAATGTACATTTATTTACAAAAATTGTTTGAATAATTAAATGTTCTTTTTCATTGGGAAAATATAATAGGTAAGAGTCATTAGCAATACATGTTTAATTGATTTTCGTAAAAACTTGATTAAATTGAATAGAAAAATAGAAGAATTCGGTAATATAAATAAATTAAATAATAAATTCGATAATTTAATTTTAATTAAATTAAATATTATATATTATATGTTATATATATTATATTATATATAAATTAATTATTATAAATGAATTAATTAGCCTTCAACCAAAAAAATAAATTTTTATCAATGTTTTCTAACTTTTACCAAGTAGTTGAATTTTCAATTTGAAAAGATTAATGTTTAAGAAAATAGTTAAACTTTCAACCAAAGAAATTAATTTTAAACTAAATATATAACTCTTCAAAAAAACAAAATTATTTCTTAATAAAACGATTCAACCAAATCTTTCAAATAGAACCGTTGAAAACTCAAGCAGAGAAGAATCATTTTCAACCAAAAAGTTGAATTTTCATACAAAACAAAAATGTCTACCAAAGCGGATGGATTTTTAAATCAAAAAGATAAATTTAAAGAAAAAATAGTTGAAATTCTGTTAAAGAGATTTTAGTTGACTTTACAAGATTTTTACAATTTTTTTTACAAGATTAAATATAAATTTTTAACCAAGAAACGAGTTTCTAAGAAAAAAATTTATTTTGTATCAAAAAGACAAAATTTTACCCAAAAAGGACGACTTTTCAATAAAATTGTTGAATTCTCTACCCAATAGTTTCATTTTGATACAAAAAAAGATGAAATTTCTCTTAAAAGAGATGAATTTTTATTTGAAAAGAAAACAAGCTTTTGAAAAATAGTTGAATTTTCATCCAGAAAAGATTCCAGTTGACTTTTCAAGATCAAAATAATAATTTTTTAAGAAAAGTAAGTTCTTACGAACAAAATAGAATTTTTCATCCAAAAAGACGAATTTCCCAACTTTCAACCAATTTCTACGAAATAGTTAAATTTTCAACAAAACAGTAGAATTTTCAAACAAAAGTATGACTTTTTAACAAAATAGTTTTATTTTTTACCACAAAGTTGCATTGTTATCCAGAGCAGATTTCAATTCTCTTTGCAACAACAAAATATTAAATTTAACCAAAAAGTAAATTTTCTACAAAATAGTTAAATTTTCAACAAAGCAGCCGAATTTAAAATAAAAAGTATGACTTTTTGACAAAATAGTTTTATTTTCTACCAAACAGTTGCATTTTTATCCAAGAAAGATTAAATTTCTCTTAAAACAGATGAATTTTCAATTTAAAAAAATATAAAAAAATAGTTGTATTTTCATCCAGAGAAGATTTCAGTTCTCTTTGCAACACCGAGATATTAAATTTAACCAAAAAGTAAATTTTCTACGAAACAGTTGAATTTTCAAACAATGCAGCAACATTTTTAACCAAAAAGTAGGACTTTTCAAAAAAATTGTTAAATTTTAAACCAAACAGTTGCATTTTAATCCAAGAAAGATGAAACTTGTACTAAAACAGATGAATAATCAATAAAAAAGTACCTTTTTTTTAAAGTTGAAATTTCATCCAGAAAAGCTTAAAGTTCATTTTTTAACACCAAAATATGAATTTGAAACAGAAAGTGAATTTTCTACGAAATAGTTAAATTTTAAACAAAACAGTAGAATTTTCAAACAAAAGTATGACTTTTCACCAAAATAGTTTTATTTTCTACCAAACAGTTGCATTTTCATCCAAGAAAGATGGAATTTTTCTTAAAACAGATGAATTTTGAATTTAAAAAAATAGAATCGAAAAACACTAGTTAAATTTTTATCCAGAGAACAGATGTCAATTCTCTTCTCAAAAGCAAGATATTAAATTTAACCAAAAAGTCAATTTTCTACAAAATAGTTCAATTTTCAACAAAGCAGCAGAATTTTTAACCAGGAAGTATGACTTTTCAACAAAATTGTTGAATTTTAAACCAAGCAGTTGCATTTTTATCCAAGGAAGATGAAATTTATCTTGAAGCAGATGAATTTTCAATTGAAACAAAAAAAATTCAAAAAAATAGTTGAATTTTCATCCAGAGAAAATTTTAGTTCTCTTTTCAACAACAAAATATTAAATCTGAGGACAAAATAAATTTTCTAGATAATAGTTGAATTTTCAACAAAGCAGCAGAATTTTCAACCGAAAGGTATGACTCTTCAACAAGATTGTTGAATTTCAAACCAAACAGTTGCGTTTTTATCCAAGAAAGATGTAATTTCTACTAAATCAGATGAATTTTGGTATCATAAGAACAAATTTTCAAAAAAAAGTTGAATTTTCAACCGAACAGTTGCATTTTTATTCAGGAAAGATGATATTTTTTCTAAAACAGATGAATTAAAAAAAAACTTTCGAAAAAATAGTTAAATTTTCTTCCAAGGAGAATTACAGTTCACTTTCTAACACCAAAATAAGAATTGTAAACTAAATAGTCGAATTTTTAACCAAAAAGTATACATTTTTGAAAAGATTGTTAAATTTTCAACCAAACAGTTGCAGTGTCCGAAAAAAATGAAAATTCTTCCAAAACCGGAATATTTTCAAATCAAAAAGACAAATTTTCAGAAAAGAGTTGAATTTTCATCCGAAAGGATTTCAATAGACTTTTCTA
The DNA here is from genome assembly GCA_932178445.1 of Andricus quercusramuli. Taxonomy (NCBI): domain Eukaryota; kingdom Metazoa; phylum Arthropoda; class Insecta; order Hymenoptera; family Cynipidae; genus Andricus; species Andricus quercusramuli. The sequence continues at coordinate 15,549 of CAKNXH010063503.1, read as the reverse complement.
CAGAAGAATACAAATTTTAAACAAATAGTATTTGTGCATTTTTGTCCAAGAAAGATGCAATATTTCTAAAAAAAAAACTCATCGGCAACAAAATATGAACTTTAAACAAATTGTTAATAGTATACGAAAATATTTTAATTTTCAACCCAAAAGGACAAATTTTTGACAAAAGAGTTGAATTTCCGAAAAAAATGAAGTCTGAAGAATGAAAATTGTTGAATTTCCAACCAAATAATAAAATTCATAACTCCAATTGAAAAAGTCAGTGTCACTGAGGTCAGAGATATAATTAAGAACTTGAAAAACGGTAAAGCTGCTGGTATAGACAGTATTAGCGCTGAAATGCTTAAATACGGTGGCGAGTACATACCTCACAGGTTGTGCGAATTGATAAAGGGTCTAGCCGGATAAGATAGTCAAATCTGCCTTGTAGGGAACCTCTATAACTAAATACATTCTCATATTCGGCATGTATAGAAACCCCTTTTCCTAGATTTTCAGACCCCTAGATCCCCATGGGGCAACATGGGACACCATAGAGTACTGGCGAGTTTTTTTGCAATATCTCGGTCAATTTTTGAGCTGGGAAAAATAAAAAAAAAGCAAATTGTAGAGTTTTTCAAGCCCTATAAACCTATGAAGCCGAACAATTTTTTGGCGCGAAATTAAAATTTTTACAGCCGTTTGAAAACTTCAAAATTTTTTATATCGGAAACAAAGACCGACTCCTCGCTAAAAGAAAATTATGTTATGTATTTTTGGCTCAAAAATTCCTGTGATTTTTTTCAGATTTTTAAAAGTGGTGGAACGACCTCAAAAAAAATAAAAACCACTAAAAACCGCGTTTTTTGCCTCTAGCTCTTTCTACATAATTCCTACGATGAAACCAATCACACCATCGTATTCTACGTAAAAAAGTACAACGAAAACGTGTATTAATTTTTTTGAAAATAATTTTTGGCAGCCCTTCAAAAATTCAGCAAATAAAAACGATGAGCCCGGCTCACATGCAGTGCAGACATTCCAGATTTTTACATCTTCCAGTTGCAAGGGAAACCCAACGTAGTATACAATGGCACAATCAGTTTCATCATGAAAATTATCCAGAAAGCGTCAGAAGCGAAAAACTCAGAAAAGTTCGGTTTTTGGACACTTAACGCTTTATAGAAAAATATTACGATGAATCCGATTGCGCCATCGAATTCTACTAGAAAAAATATATCAGGAATTATGTATTTCTTTTGCTGAATTAATTTTAATAGACCTTCGCAAATTGAGCAAGTAAGATCATTCGACCCGACTCACAGTGACAATAAATAAAATGATAAGCCTCCCGCTCAGTCACCTGGCCCTCAGGGGTGTATGGCTATTTGGGAGGGCTCTGTAACACAGTTCATACATTTAGATTTCGGCTCTAGTTCCTTCTAAACTGATCCTACGATGAAACCAACCACGCCATCGTATTTACACGTACAAAAATACATCAAAACGTGTATTATTTTTTTGGAAATAAATTTTGGTAGACCTTAATGATTGGTGATTTTTAGCGTCATTTTTGCAATAAGGAAATCTAAATGTATGAACTGTGTTACAGAGCCCTCCCAGATAGCCATACACCCCTGAGGGCCAGGTGACTGAGCGGGAGGCTTATCGTTTTATTTATTGTCACTGTGAGTCGGGTCGAATGATCTTACTTGCTCAATTTGCGAAGGTCTATTAAAATTAATTCAGCAAAAGAAATACATAATTCCTGATATATTTTTTCTAGCAGAATTCGATGGCGCAATCGGATTCATCGTAATATTTTGCTATAAAGCGTTAAGTGTCCAAAAACCGAACTTTTCTGTAGTTTTTCGCTTCTGACGCTTTCTGGATCATTTTTATGATGAAACTGATTCTAGTATTCTACGTTGGGTTCCCTTGCAATTGGAAGATGTGAAAATCTGCATGTGAGCCGGGCTCATCGTTTTTATTTGCTGAATTTTTGAAGGGCTACCAGAAATTATTTTCAAAAAATTAATACACGTTTTCGTTGTATTTTTTTACGTAGAATACGATGGTGTGATTGCTTTCATCGTAGGAATTATGTAGAAAGAGCTAGAGGCAAAAAACGCGATTTTTAGTGGTTTTTATTTTTTTTGAGGTCGTTCCACCACCTTTAAAAATCTGAAAAAAATCACAGGAATTTTTGAGCCAAAAATACATAACATAATTTTCTTTTAGCGAGGAGTCGGTCTTTGTTTCCGATATAAAAATTTTTCAAGTTTTCAAACGGCTATAAAAATTTGAATTTTGCGCCAAAAAATTGTTCGGCTTTACAGGTTTATAGGGCTTGAAAAATCCTACAATTTGCATTTTTTTTAATTTTCCTAGCTCAAAAATTGACCGAGATATTACAAAAAAAATCGCCAGCACTCTATGGTGTCCCATGTTGCCCCATGGGGATCTATGGGTCTGAAAATCTAGGAAAAGGGGTTTCTATACATGCCGAATATGAGGATGTATTTAGTTATAGAGGTTCCCTACAAGGCAGATTTGACTATCTTATCCGGCTAGACCCTTTATGTTTCGAGACAGGAGAAGTCCCAGACGATTGGAGAAAGGCGATTATTGTAACAATATATAAAAAGGGAGATAAAAGCAACTGCAGTAATTACAGAGGTATCAGCCTACTAAGTACCGTAAGTAAAATATACTCAAAAATACTTATTCGTAGGGTAATGGAAATTACAGAAGAGAAGATATGGGAAGTCCAAAGTGGATTTATGCCAGGAAGATCATGTACAGATCAGATATTTAGCCTAAGACAGATCACAGAAAAAAGCTTGAGAGTAGGAAAGAAAGTTTTCTGTGCATTTATTGACCTAGAAAAAGCATTCGACACGGTAAATAGAAGTAAACTTTGGGAAGTCCTTAAAGAGTATGGAGTGAATGGAGGGCTCCTACAAGCAATACAAACAATATATACGGGTAGTAAAGCAAGTGTAAGGGTAAATGGGAAACTGAGTGACAGGTTCGATATTATGCAAGGCGTGAAACAAGGACGCGTTATGTCCTCGTGGCTATTTATCATATTCATGGATAAGTGTCTAAGAACTGCCCTCTTCAACGAAAAAGGTATAGATCTCGAAACCGTCAAAGTACGTGGGTTGGCTTTCGCAGATGACAAGATTGTTATGGCAGAATCAGTCGAAGACTTGCAAAGAATGTTGAATAAACTTAACACAAGCATGAAGAACATGGACCTCAAAATTAACGTGAATAAAACGAAAGTCATGGTTTTTGAGGGAAAAAGTGAGAAAACAATATGCAACATTGTCCTAAATGATGTGAGATTAGAACAAGTTGACAAGTACGTATATCTAGGTAGTCTATTCACTAGCGACGGAAAAATAGATGGGGAATTAGATAGGCGCATAAATAAGGGTAAGCAGGTTATCGGTAGAGCAGGGTCCATCCTCACAAATAAAAACATATCAAAAAAAGCTAAAATGGCCATACATAACTCTATTTTCGTACCGACTGTACTATACGGTAGCGAGGCATGGACCTGTCAAGAAAAGGACAGGAGTAAAATCAACGCGATCGGCATGAAACCTCTGCGCATAATATGCGGGAAAAAATTGATGGACAAAGTACGAAACGAGACAATCCTCAAAGAATGTGGTACAGGGGAGACACTAGTTGACATATGGGAAAGAAATCAGCTAAGGTGGTTCGGATATCTTGAAAGAATGAAAGGTGAACGACTGACGAAGCAAGTATATAAAGGTCAAGTAAATGGCAGAATGCCCAGATGTAGACCGCCGAAAGAATGGTTAGAATCTGTAAATGAGACATTAATCCGAAGAGACATAAGAAGTCATGGGAACAGAAGAGCTTGCATGAAGAAATGCATGGACGTAAAGGAAGCTAGAGTAGTATGCCAGGACAGAAATGTGTGGCGACAAATAGTTTATAAACAGAGTGACTGAATGATGCCTGAAACAAGGACCTTGGATACTAATGGGCCCAAGTGGGGAACCATACATAGCAATTTTGTGAGGCTCCTCACTTGGGGTGATCGCTAGAGAGATTGATCAGCAACCTGGGTCGGAGCAGTGTTGCAGAGTGAACGTGTTATTTGAATAAATAACACGAAAACTCCAGATCAATCTGAAATATCTATACCATAATACATATACCTATATACCTATCTACCTTATACCATATAACGACCTACTTTACACCTATATACCTATCCCACTACTTTCCAATCGAGCAAGTCACGCCTACCCCGAAAGGGAAATGGCTTAATGGTATAATAATAATAAAAGTACGCCGCCCAAGCCTCTACTGGCATTTCGGTGTCTGCCGCGGCTGCCTGGACCAGGGTGGCTTCCCCTTAGCGCGGCAGGGACCCTGCCGCGGGCAATAACTTAGAAATCATTTCTCTAAAATTTAAGAAAAATGCAATTCATTTTTGAGCCACCCTAGTGGACAAAATATCTCCTTCTCACACCTTTGTAGTCACGAAACCAACTTCGTACGGAAACAGGAACCGTAGTTGCCACCACTAAACAGCAAAGTCATATTTATTCGAAGGATACTGGTGTTGGTAATTGTAACAATGCCTAACTATTCCAGCAAAGTTGCTTAATTAGTGCCTCGGTAACAACTCCGCGAGACAAGGAGAGAACTCTGGACAAATTTTACGCACTTCTAAAAGGTAAATTATTTAGGTCGATTCCTTACCGCGCTGCAGCGTAATTTTCGCGCCTCGAAAATCCCAGATTAATAATTGTTCTCCTGCTCTGAATATAAGTTCAGAATTATGATTATATATTCAGTTGACAGTGTTATGACTTTTTAACAAAACATTTTTTTTCAATTTGATCCCGAATTCGGATCAAATTGATATGCAAGGCTGTTATACAAATTTTTGATTTTTTTTTTATCAGCAAATTGGGGATTCGAATAATCCGATTTTCGAGATCAATTGCCTGTCAGGAATTTTTAGGAAGAGTAACTGTCAAGTGTCAATTCTTATATATACACCACCAAGCCAATAGAATTTTTTTTTTTTTTTAGTCTGGAGACCATGTTTACTATATGTTTTTGGGGTCGCTGATTCCGAATCCGAGGTCCGAAAACCCATAGCACTTCAGGGTTCTGACATACCCTCAAAAAACTTCATAACATTTTTTTTGGTTCTGATGGTCAGACCATGTTTATTATATGTTTTTGGGGTCACTGAATCTGAATCTACAGTTGAAGAAACTCCAGGACGTCAGGGTTTTGAATTTCAAAGAAACTCCTGAAATTTATTCATCCGACTTACGTGTTCCTGCATCCAGGGCACCACCTCGCGGTGATGGCGGCCAACGTAGTGAGCCTGTGATCCGGTTAAGTCCCTGGATTACGGATGCAGTGACCCCAAAAACATATAATCAACGTGGTTTCGTTTCCGAGTCCGGGGGGGACTCGGAAACAAAATTTAATGAGATTGTTTGAGGTTATTTCAGAACTCTGACGTTCTGGGGTTTTTTTACCTCGGATTCGGATCAAGCGACCCTAAAAACATATAGCAAAAATGGTCTGACCTCCAGACCCGAAAAAAGATTTTTTATGGAGTTTTCTGAGGTTATGTCAGAACCCTGACGTGCTGGAGTTTTTTATATCCCGGATTCGGATTCAGCGACCCCGGAAAGATAATAAACATGGTCCGATCTTCAGACCCAAAAAAAGATTTGTTACAAGGTTTTTTGAAGTTATGGCAGAACCCTGACAAGCTGGGATTTTTCGGACCTCTGATTCGGATTAAGCGACCCCAAAAACCTGTAGTAAACCTGTTCTGATCTCCAGACGCGAAGAAAAGATTTTTCATGTGATTTTTGAGGTTATGTCAGAACTTTGAGGTTCCGGGTGGTTTTGGACCTCGGATTCGGATTCAGCGACCCGAAAAACATATAATAAACATGGCCTGACCTCCAAACCCAAAACAAGATTTTTTTGTGTGACTGTGTCATCATTTTAAAAAATTGGAATTTTTCTTTCAATCTTAAATTCAAAATTTTCTCAAACATTTCCTGTTAGGCCTAGCAAATTGCGAATCTTCCAAAAGTGGGATTCCAAAGAATTCAAATCTGTAGAAACAATCTTGGAAAGAAAAAAATTTATTTTTAAATTTGATTCATCCATATTCTTTTAGTTCAAAATAAAAGTATTTACAATTAAAAATTTATTATTTTTGGTTGAAAAGTCTAAAAGTACATTTTTCGTTGAGATTTAATATTTTTTTGTTGAAAATTGTATGATTTGGATACAAATTTCATTATTTTGTTCCAAATACGACAATTTTGCTAGAAAATAATTTTTTTTTTAAATTCAACTATTCTGTTGGAAATACGTCTTTCTAGGTTGAAAAATCAACTACTTTTGTAGAAAATTCCACTATTTGGTGGAAAATTAAATTTTTTGTTGAAAATTTCGTATATGCGTCTTGAATATTTGTCTTTTTGTTTTGGAAGTTCTTTTCTTCTGATAGAAATTGAACCTTTTTTTTGGTTGCAAATTTAACTATTTTGTTGGAAACTCGTTTTTTTGATGTCAAAAATGAACTTTTTTAACTAAAAATTTAAAAATTCCATTGTTTCGTGCGAATCTATCTCGTTTAGTTAAAAATTATACTATGGGGTTGAATATCCATCTTCTTATGTTAAATATCCAACTACTTGAAAAAAACTACTTATAATTGAAAATTCATTTTTTGCTGTTAAAAATTAACTTTTTTAACTAAAAATGTAATTATTTCATTTTCGATTGGAAATGTGTCTTTTTTAATAAAAAATTCAACTATTTGGATGAAAATTGATATTTTTTAGTTGAAAATTCAATTATTTGGTGAAAAAATTCATGTACTTTGTTAAAAATTCTTTTTTCTTTGGATGAATTTTCGAAATTTTACTTTAATATTTATGTTTTTGGTTTCAAGTTCAACTATTTTGTTAGAAACTTTTTTTTTTTTCGTTAAAAATGAATTTTTTTAACTTAAAATAAAAAAATAAAATTTTAATTTAAAAATTTTTTTTTTTTTGTTAAAAATTATCTTCTTTAACTAGAAATGTAACTATTCCATTTTTGATTGAAAATATGTCTTTTTTGGTGAAAAATTCAACTATTTGGATGAAAATATATCTTTTTTAGTTGAAAATTTAATTATTTGGTGAAAAAATTCATGTACTTGGTTGAAAATCCTTTTTTCTTCGGCTGAATTTTCAAAATTTTACTTTAGTATCCATCTCTTCGGTTGAAAATGTAACTATTTTGTTAGAAACTTGTTTTTCTTGTTGTTAAAAATTAGCTTTGTAAACTGAAAATGTAACTATTACATTTTCAATTTAAAATGTATATTTCCTAGTAGAAGATTTAACTATTTGGATTGAAATTTATCCTTTTTAGTCTAAAATTCAATTATTTGGTGACAAAATTTGTTTGAAAATTCGAGTTTTCAGGTGGAAAATTAATCTTCTTGAATAAAAATTCAATTGATTGAAACTTGATTTACTTTATTAAAAATGCATTCTTTCGGTTGAAGATTTATTTAGTTAAATATATTTAAATATATAATATAATATATAATATAGTTAAATTTAGTTGAATATAGTTAAATAATTTAGTTAAAAATTAATTTTCTAACTAAAAATGTAAAAATTTTATTTTCAGTTCGAAATGTATCTTCATAGTTGAAGATTCAACTATTTAGTTGAAAATGTATCCTTTTCAGTTGAAAATTCTTCCCTCTGGTTGAAAATGTAACTGTTTTATTAAAATTCGTTTTTTTTTTTAAATATTGACCGTTTTTACTGGAAATTCAATTCTTCCAGTTGAAAATTCATCATATTAGCTGAAAATTAGTCTCTTTAGTTGAAAATCCAACTATTTTCCTTTAAAATTTCATTTTTTTCGATTGAAAAGTCTAAACTTATATTTTTGGTTCGGAATTCAACTTGCTTAGTTAAAATTATTAGCATTTGGTTGAAAATTAAACGGGTTTGCTGAAAATTCGTTTTTGGTTTGAAATTAATTTTTCAAACAGGAAAATTAACTATTTTATTTTTGGTTGAAAACTGATCCTTTTTGTTAAAAATTTATTTATTTGGTTACTTCACGTAATTCGCTGAAAATTTATGCATTCTGTTAAAATTTTGTATTTTTCATATAATATCGATATTTTTTGTCTAAAATTCAACTTTCAGGTTAAATGTTGAACTCTTTTGTTGAAAATTCTTTATTTCTGTTTAAAAATGCACCTATTTTGGTGGAAGTTGAATCTTTTTTGGTTAAAAATTCAGCTACTTGGTTGAAAGTTGAAATACTTTGTTAAAAATTTTTGTTTTGCTGAATATTCAAAATTTCAATTGAGATTTCATCTCTTTGCTTAAAAATTCATCTATTTTGTGGAAAACTCATTTTTCTTTTAGTTTAAAATGAACTTTTTTAACTGAAAATTTGACTATTCCATTTTTGGTTGCAAGTTTTTCTCTTTTAGTTGAAAATTCTACTATATGGTTGAAAATTAATCTTTTTGGTTGAAAATTAAGCAACTTGTTAGAAAATTCATTTTTTTTTCGAGAATTGTCTTTTTTGGTAGAAAATTCATCTTCGTGGTTGAAAATTCAATTAATTGAAACGTCAACTAATTTGTTAAAAATTAATTTTTTTTAAATATTTAAATTTAATTAAAAATTCATTCCTTTGGTTGAAAATTAATCTGGTTTGCTTCCGCATTTTTTTTTTTTGCTTAAAAAAATTCATTTTTTTCAGTTAAAAATGTTCTTTTTTAACTGAAAATTTGACGATTCCATTTTTTTTTTGCAATTTTTTTTCTTGTAGTTGAGCATTCTACTGTATGGTTGAAGATTTCTATTTTTGGTTGAAAATTAAACGACTTGCTTGAAAATTTATGTATTTTTTTGAAAATTGTCTTCTTGATTGAAAATTCAATTAATTGAAACTTGAACTAATTTGTTAGAAATTCATTTTTTTTGTTTAAGATTCAAATTTAATTAAAAATTAATTTATTTGGTTGCAAATTTTTCTCTTTTAGTTGAAAGTTCTACTATAAGGTTAAAAATTTATCTTTTCAGGTATAATTCATTTTTTTTTTATTTAAAATTACTATCTTTTTGGTTGACAAATATAATATTACATTTTCTTTGAGAATTCACATTTTTTGGTTGAAAATTCAACTACTTGGTCGAAATTTTAAATACTTTCTCTCTTTGGCTCTAAATTTAACTATTTTGTTAGAAATTTATTTTTTTCTGTTTGTTAAAAATGAACTTTTTTAACTCAAAATTTAACAATTCCACTTTTTGTTGCGAATTTTTTTTCTTGCAAATCTTTTTTAGTTAAATATCCATCTACTTGAAAATCTACATTTACTTAAAAAATTCGTTTTTTGTTGTTGTTAAAAATGAATTTTTTCGATTAAAAATTTTACTATTCCATTCTTAGTTGAAAATATATATTTCTTGTGTAAAATTCAATTATTTGGTTGAAAATTTATCTTTTTAGTTGAAAATACAACTAGTTGGTTAAAAAATCCATGTACTTTGTCGGAAATTGGTCTTTTTTTGTGGAAAATTAATCTAATCGGATAAAAATTCAATTTATTGAAACTTGAATTACTTTGTTAAAAATTCACTCTTTTGGTTGAAGATTCTTTAGTTGAAAATTTATTTCTTTGCTTGAAAATCCATCCATCTTTGGTTGGAAGTTGATTCTCTGAAAAGCTGAAAATTTTATTATATTTTTGGATAATTAACTTTTCAAACTGGAAATTTATCTTTTTTAGTTGAAAAAACTTGTCAGAAATTAGTTACTTGGGTTGAAAATTTAACTGAATTGTAAAAAATTCATCTTTGCCCTGAAATTTCAACAATTTGGGTGACATTTTTTTGAAATTCCAGAATTCTGAATCAGACTAAAGTCAAATTCAAAATCTCGTTTAACGTCCAAGAGTCAAGTCAATTTATAGAATTCCTGACAATAAAACAAGAATTCAACGATAAAATTTGGACAACCACCACAAAATTCTCCTATTGCAATTCCTAAAAAACAAAATAAAAAAATTTGTTTCTTTGGACAAAAATAAAAAAGAGGAAAGAAAATGATCCTAAAAATGAAAAAATTGTAAGTAAAAAAACATTTTAGGTTAAAAATTCAACTCTTTTGTCGGAAATTCCTCTGTTTCGTTTAAAAATCAAACTACTTATTTAAAAATTGAACTCGTTCATAAAAAATTCATAGTTTTTGTTGAAAATTCATGATTTCAATTAAAAATGTATTTCTTGATTAAAAATTTTAATATTTTGTTTAAATTATCATGTTTACTAAAAATTGAACTATTCCATTTTGTGTTGGAAATGTATCCTTTTTTATTGAAAATTCATCTGTTTGGTTGAAAATTGGCCTTTTTTGTTGAAAATTCAACGCTTTCTTAAAAAATTTTCTACTGGTCCTAGGAAATTGTAAATCTTCTCAAAGTTTGCAGAAAATTAACTTCAAAATCAGGTTGGTAATACGTTCAATTTCATGAATTTAAATGTTTCAAAGTATTCGTAATTGGATCTTCGATTGGCACCTCCAGATTCAAAATAAAAAAAATCATTCACGATTTCAACTTTGATTTGAGTTTTACCTGCGAACCGTACTTCAAAGCTTGTTAGATCAATTCTCCAATAAGTAAACTGCATCTCAGCGCAATTCTGAAAGAAAGCTTTGAACTTTTACCACTTAATCGATTTGATTCGTTACACCCTAATAGAAAGATTTTCTACTAGAGTAACTAGTCGCTTTGAAGTTTTTGCTGGAATTTCGAATGGATTATTATGTACCTTTTTCAATTTGGATTATTCCAGAAATTTAATTGTTTATAACTTCCTGTCTAAAAAAAAAATTAAATAGGGATAGAAATTTGAGAAGAGCGCAATCATGGCTCTGGATTCTTATTTCTTAACTTTAAAAACATAAAAAATTTGAAAATCCATTATTTACTTAATTTTCAAATATGAGAATCAAAGATTGTTTGGAATAATAATTAATAATTAATTTTTTCGAACTGTAGTTTCATTATCTGGGAATATTATAATTCGGGAGTTTTATTATTTGGGAATTTTCCAATTCGGGAATTTCATTATTCGAAAATTTTATTATTCGGAAATTTTATGATTCGGTAATTTTCCGGCAGAGTAATATTATAAACTGTTCGAGAATTTTATTTCACGGAAATTTTCAAATACGGGAATTTAATTATGCAAGAATTTTCCAATTCCGGAATTCTATTATCAAGGAATATTATAATTCGGGAATTTTATTATTTGGGAATTTTCCAGTTCGGGAATTTCCCAGTTCGGGAATTTTTCGATTCAAAAATTTTATTATTCAGAAATTTCAAGATTTGATAATATTAAACACTGCTCGATAATTTCATCATTCAGGAATTTCCCAATTCGGGAATTTTATCATTCCGAAATTTCATTATTCTGGAATTTTCCCGTGTAGGGAATTTATTTTTCGAGATTTTCAGTCGTGCCATTATTTATAAATAAAAGTATAAAGGCAAAATTAAAACTTATGAAAGGGTAAAATGGAAAATTTGGCGTTCAACATGATAATTTGGAACTCAAAAATAATAACTATTTGAAATTAACGAAATTATTTAATTACTCAGGTATCAATTACAGATGATTCTGTTTTTATCTTTCGTAAATTTGAAAACGGAATTATTCTTCAACAAACGTTTAAAATTAACTAATTTTAAATGTGAAACATAATAAAATGAAAAAATGTCTACTCTGGAAAGTCGAAAATGAAACAAATTCAAACTTATTGAAAACGAACAAATTTCAACATAATAACCAAGAATTGTGATATTAAAACTTTGTTATACCTGAAACCCTTTATATTTGTAATTATCTGAGGAAATTTGAATAATTTTAAATAAAAAATTGCACATTTTTCATTATACTTTTCTAAATTCAACTGTTTCAATTTTAATTGAAAAATTAAAACTGACGAATGGGAAAAATTCAGCGTTCAACATGAAAATTGAAAATTGTGGATTCAATTTCAGTTTGCTTTTTTTTTCTTTTTTGATTTTAACCAACGCAATTTTTCACATTTTAATTTCAAATTGTTTAATTTTTAACATTATATTTATAGAATTATTATTCATTCTCGAACATTTTCAGTAAAATATTTTTGCATTTCAATTGATCAATTTTTCCAAATCTTCGACTAAAAATTGAACAATAATAAAAAAAAAGGATACAAAACAAGATTTATAAATATATATGATTTCATTGATTGAAATTGAATAATTTTAGGCCTTTCAGTTACAATTTTTTCAACTTGAGTTTATAATGTTAAACATTTTCAAACATTTTTAAATAAAAATAATTCAATTCGCAATGCATAGTTCTAAAATCTTCTAATTTTTAAGGCTTGAATTTGACTTGAAGTTTCGTTAGTGAAAATTATTACAAGATGTATTTTCAGAATTATTTATTCAATAATTCAATTTTATATTAAAAGAATGATTATTCTTTTAAATTAAATTAAAAATTGTAATTCAATTTAAGATAAATTAAATGATCTAAATTAAATTAAATCAAAATTCAATTAAACTGTACTCAAATTGCTCATTCAGAACTATAATTTCAAACTGAAATTATAGAAAATTAAAATTTTAGTATGAGAACATAAAATCAATAGTTTACTATTAAATTTATAGGTATATCAATTAAGTTCTGATGACACTTAAAGTAAGTTAATAAATAAATCACAAACTCATTGTTTATTTCAAATAAATTATTTAGTTCCAAGAATAACTAAGTAAAATTAACGATTTAATTATTATGAAATAACGAATAACCAATCCTTGCTTAATTGTTTGGATATTGCTTAAATATAAGATTAAGTCGTGAGAATATTTTTGAAAATTTGAAAAAAAGGAGATTTTCGAAGATTTTGAACGAAAATTGAAATTTCGTTCAGAAGAATTAATTTAAAGAGAATAATTAAAACGATTTCAAAAAAGCTTCTAAAAGAGATTAAAAATATTTTAAAACTCAAAGATTTCTGAAAATTCACAAAAATATATTAAATTTTTTTCCAAACTTCAACAAGTCCTAAATATCTTTACTGGCTTGAATTTTTCTTAAAATTTTGTAAAATCCTATAAAATGAAACAAGTTTCTCAGAATTTTCTGAGTTTTAATAATGAAGAATAATTTTCTATCGAAGAAGACCAATTTTCAACAAAATACGGTAATTTTAAACCAAATAGTCAAAGTTTTAACAAAGCAATTCAACTTTCAACAAAATAGTTGAATTTAGATTAAATGGTCACATTTTCAAACAAAACTAGAATAGTTAAATTTTCAGTCAAACAAATTAATTTTCAACGAAAAGAATGATTTTTTAACGAAATAATAGTTAAAATTCTGAACAAAAAGATTAATTTTCAACTCAAATAATGAAGCTTCAACTGGATTACTTACTTTTTAACAAAATTATTGAGTTTTCTACAAAAGCATATTAATTTTCAACCAAATAGTTGAATTTTTATCGAAAAACATGAATGTTTAACCATGAAGAATAGTTTTCTACTGAAAAAGATCATGAAAAAACACCCCTATTCCAAAGACCTGATTTTTCAAACGTTGCTGATGTTGAGAAATGAGTATCTGAATTTAATTTCCAAAATTATATGTAAATATGGTTTAATGTTTGTAAAAAAAAGTATAAAAGGTTTCCAATAATGCGAAATTTCGGAAATAAAAGTGAAAATTCAAAAAAATTCAAAATAAAAATGATGTGAAAATTTGAATGAAAATTATAGTTTAATGCTTTTTATGTTGTGCACAGATTAATTGATTATCATCTTATTCTTTTTTCAACAATATTAAATTATTTGAAGAAAAAATTTTGATTTTTTTTATTAAGTGACATAAATTGATTATTTATTTTAAGGTTATGTAATTTCATATTGTTCACGTTTTCTTTACAATACCTCTTTTACAATTATATACTTTTTGGAAATTTATTGGTGATGTTGTGAAATGAGTACCTGAATTCAGTTTTCAAAATTATGTATACATATATTTACATTTTTTTTAATCAATTTAAAAGGTTGTTAATCAATTAAATGTATAGAAATGAAATTTTAAATTTAGAGAAACATATAATGTAAACATGATTAGAATATTTCAATGAAAATAATTGTGAAATACCTTTTATCTTGTCGACTGATTAACTAATTATTAACTTATATAATTGATATATAATTGAACATAGGATATAATTTTTGTAATAAAAGTAAAATTTTATTTAAAATACCCCTATTCCAATTACATTATTTTTCAAACATGTTTGATGTTGAGAAGTGAGTATCTGAATTGAATTTGCAAAATTATATGTTTATATGGTTCAATTTTTGTGGAAGATATATAAATTTATTACTAGCTGAACCTTTTTTCGACAGCATTAATTATTCGAAGTTGAATTTTGATTGTTTTCTATTAAGTGACATAAATTGATTATTTAATCTAAGGTTATGTAATTGAATATTGGCTATAATTTTCATAATAAAGGTTTGTTTTTCCTTCTCAATACCTCTTTTACAATGCTATACTTTTCTAGAATTTATTGGTAATGTTGTAGAATGAGTACCTGAATTCAATTTTCGAAATTATGTATACATATATTTAAATTTTTTTAAATCAATTTAAAAGGTTATTAATAAATTAAATATATAGAAATTAAATTTCAAATTTGAAGAAACATACAATGAGTATCTGAATTTAATTTTCAAATTTATATGTATATGTGATTTAATTTTTGCGAAAGAAGTACAAAAGGTATCTAATAATTCGAAAATTCGAAAATGAAAGTGAAAATTTGGAAAAAATTCAAAGTAAAAACAATATGAATGTTTTAATGAAAATTATAGTTCAATTATTTTTATGTTGTGAACAGATTAATTGATTATTATTATCTGAATCTTTTTTTTTAACAATATTGAGTTATTCAAAGATTGAATTTTCATTTGTATCTATTACGTGACATAAATTGATTACTTATTTTAAGGTTATGTAATTGACTGTCTGCTATAATTTTTAAAATGAAGTTTATTTTTTCTTTATAATACCTCTATTACAATTATATACTTTTTAAAAAATTTTTGATGATGTTGTGACAGGAGTATCTGGATTCAATTTTCAAAATTATGTGCACATATATTTTAATTTTTTTTTATCAATCTAAAAGATTATTACTAAATTATTTTCATTATTTGTCTATAAACTCTTTTTATGTGTGCAGATTTATTCAATAAAAGATTTTATAACCGCGTAACTAAAGTGACATTCGGAAATAGACAAGAAATGGAATTATCTACAACCTGTTTTTAAAAAAAAGATGAGTTTCTAGTATATACCAAATTATATTAATTTTTACTAAAATACAATTTTTCCCCATATTTTGGATAGGGTGAGGGGGGGG